>JAXCGZ010005928.1:0-93870 GCA_037179515.1 Halocaridina rubra | reverse complement strand
AAGTAGAATTAATATAGAGCTGATGAGAATTGTTCAGAAAAATATTTAGGAAACTCTTTATGTGCAAATGTGAGTACGAATGGATACGTCATAATTTTATTTGTGTTTAAACAAGATTTTTTTTTTTTTGGCTATAGGAAGGTGTATTTTAATATATGCTTTTAATTCTGTCACATGAAACGTGATCTGTTACTTTTTTAATCATGGCTTGAGATGTTTTTCACGGATGCTGGATATAATGGGGTTGCTTCAAAGCGATGAGGAGATAATGAGCATTAATTTGAAATTAAGGTCAGGGAGTTGTCTAAAAGAATACTTAGGAAAACTGAAGCATAATGACTTGATGAGAAAAATATTGTTTGGGGTTAACAAAAAAGCCTTTTTGCTAATTGATACCGTGTGCCACATTTTAATATATAAATATATTCAGTGAAAGGTATATCTGGAAAATGCACTATAAGTTCATCTCAGAGAGGAAACAAAAATACTGAAGCCTATATATTTATATACAAATACCGCAGTCCCCTATGTAAGGAGGATGGCCTAGTCGAAGCATATATTTGTGGGTTAATATATATTTATATACAAAGACCGCAGTTCCCTATGTAAGGAGGATGGCCTAGTCGAAGCATATATTTGTGGGTGTTAATATATATTTATATACAAAGACCGCAGTCCCCTATGTAAGGAGGATGGCCTAGTCGAAGCATATATTTGTGGGTGTTAACTTTTCCAAGGGGGAATATAAGAATGGGGAAAAATTCCCAGTGTCCTCGTTCCGATCTCTTTATTCGACTTTTACGACATATAGGAGAACATGGAGGTGGTACTCTTGAGAAATATATGAAAATGGAACTTCCCAGTCGCCTCGGTCCACCTCGTTTATTCGATTCTTTTGATATATGGGAGGCAGAGGACTCAACTCACCACTTAGAGAGGCCTTAGCCATTACCTTTATATCTGAAAGCTTGTTATACCAAAATAGGAAAGATTTTATAGTGATTCATTTTGTGATAAAAAGGTCGTTTTTCCTTGATGAGTAGTAACGCTCGCGACTTTGATTCGTCATGTCGTGAGTTCGAGGCCGTCCACGGTCAGAAGTTAGATAGGGCATTTACTTAGGGTAATGGTCGCACTCGCTAAAACCAAAGTCCTTCTCAGGGAGGCACCGTCCTAGCCCTTAAGAGGAAAAGTATGTCCGTGGCATAAGACCAATTACATCACAAAGGACATCATCTTGTGCAAATTTATTTTACTCGTAATTTGTAACTCATAGTATCTTGCGTGTGATTATCATAGTATATATATATATATATATATATATATATATATATATATATATATATATATATATATATATATATATATATATATATATATATATATATATATATATATATATATATATATATATATATATATATATATATATATATATATATATATATATATATATATATCGATTTTTTTCTGTAACCTTCAAAAGATGTTTTTAAAAATTGTAATTTATATTTTTAGTGTAGTGTTGCTTTCAAACCTGATCAATAATATTCAGACTTGTGATATTTTCTTTTTGTCTGCAGTACCTAATTTCACATAAATTCTAAACATTTTGTATTACTTGTGAAAATATATTTTCCAAATGTCTATTTATTTTTTTTATTTTGAGTTCATTTCCGATTTGTGAAACTGCATTCTCAACCGCATTAACTAATTTCACATCATTCATGTATTCTTAACGCAGTCAAAATATGATCATGTCGCAAGCATAGAATAGCAAAAAAAAAAAAAAAATCCTTCTCCTCTGAATATATTTGCAAAGTTTATCAGACGTCGCGAATGAAACGTCACCTACACTCTATGCATATTGCGACTGCATTTATTTTGCATGCTGAAAACTCTATGAATACATGAATACTTTTGCACCTGAAGTTATTGTCTCACCCTTGCAGTTCTGCATTTCAGAAAGTATTGTATTTTATTTCTGATGTTATTTAGAATGTACTTTTTTATTTTGTGTTGGTAAATCTAAAAGATCTTATATTTCATAACTCTCAAGTAGTCGCCGTGGCTCAGGCGGTAGCGTCCGCGACTCTGAGGCGTCAGGTCGAGGGTTCGCGCCCCGTCACGGTCTTAGGTTAGCAAGGGCATGCACTCAGGGTAAGGATTACTTCTGGCAAAACAAGTCCTTCGCAAGAAGGCAACCGTCCTAGCCCTTGGTAGAAAAGGGAGTCCGTGACGTAAAACCGGAAACAAACAAACAAACAAACATTTCATAACTCTCAAAGAAGATTTACACATACCAAATTCTTTACACTTTGCTAATACAAGACATAAACCAGTTTTTTAGCTCATCTCGGGACGTTAGGAAGGGCATCCAGTCTTAGTTCCCTAGCTCCAACCTGTCTGCGTCTAGCCCCATGCAAATGGGGATTAAAACGTCAAAGTATCCCTCTCTATATGTGATTCTGCTCATGGAAAAATAGGACAGATTAGAGCTGGGGCGTGAATAGAAACCAGAGGATAGAAAGAATGAACTTTTCATATAAAGATATGGTGGACGTCATAGTAAACATGATACTATGTAGATTGCAACGTATTACGATAAATTTTGATTTAAAAATTATTGCATAATTGTATTCTTACCCTCCTTCCGAGGGAAGGAGGTAAAAATAACTCCCTCCGTGTTCCTCTGCGTGTTGTAAAAGTCGACTAAATGGGGCGGAGCGAGGGGACTATGAATCCCCTCCTCTGTATTTACTCCCCACAAAAAGTCAAAGTATTTTCTTTGACACACCCACCCCTTTATAAGGGGGAATATGTCTTTGGTATATGGATGGACATTGCATAAATTACTCCATAGGATGAAACTGCTAACTGAATGAAAACCTGTTCTGACGTGTTTTGTGTATTTTATTTCTTTAATTAAGTATAAAACACTGACTCCGTTTTATGCATCACAGTTCGTCCGTATTCGAATTGGAGATGACACAGACTTGTTGAAACCTGGCGATTAAGCCTGGATGCCCTTTCTAACGCCCTGCGACAGAATCGAACCCAAGATACTCACTTTCCTACTGGCGAACTCTACCACTGAGCTTCTTTTATTTTCAGAGAATGTGTTTACAGTACTGTGTATGCAAATTACTGCAAATGAACGTTTTAAAAATTTTACCTAGTGCAATGTAAGTTTTAATTACTCTCAGGGAAATAATTGACACATACATGCACTTTGAAATGGATTTCGTGTACGCATTAGTATCATTAGTATTTTTGCCTAGAAAAAAGTAAATAAGAAATAGACTTGCTTGTTTGTTTGTTTGTTCCGGTTTTACGTCACGGACTCCCTTTTCTACCAAGGGCTAGGACGGTTGCCTTCTTGAGAAGGACTTGTTTTGGCAAGTGTAATCGTTACCCTGAGTGCATGCCCTGCTAACCTCAGACCGTGACGGGGCGCGAACTCTCGACCTGACGCCTCAGAGTCGCTCTGATACATTAAATTTTAAATATATAGTGTCATCGTATTAACTGCAATTGTTATAGAGGCTTTAAATAGACTAAATGACCAAGTTTTAGGAAACTTTTTTAATATTCCAAGAAAAGAGCCCCATAGGCCTCTGTGGATGATTTCCATTACAGTGGAAAAAAAAAGTTGGAAGTTAACTTTTTCCCTCTAAATGAAGCCTTTTTATTACGTCAGGCTTTTATTATGCTAAGCTCCGTTTTTCTCCCTTCCGTAAATTAAATTCTTCCAGGATCTTGAATAGGGAACTTCCATTTATGCGTAGGAGGTGTAAAATTAGCTGAAATTTCTAAGTATATCATTCAATTTATGTCCTTCTATAACTAGACTTCCTCTGCTACTTTGAACGAAAGTAACTGGGATGTTACAGTATTTTTTTCAAGTCTTTCGATGCTGAGTCTTCTGTTATTTATCTGAAACAAGTACAAGTGGAAATTATATGTCCACTTTACGTCTTCTGACACTAAAGCTTTGTTTTACGACAATGCCTAAGTTTAAGTGGAAAGTGGAGGTCAGTTTCTCTACGTCTAGCAGTACTAATGCTTATGTTTTATCACAGTGAACGGAGTTTAAGTGGCAGCTCAACTTCTGTTGATACTAAATATTTGTCCACAATGAGCCTAGGTTAAGTGGAGTTTCTACCTTCGCTTTACGTCTTTTGAGTCTAAGTTTTTTTTTTTTACCACTTGGAGCCCAATTCAAGTATAAAATCTACATTATCCACTTCATGTTTATTTTTTTATATAAAAGCTTATGTTACCACAATGTGCCAAGCTTAAGTGGAAATTCTATGTTATTCTCTTTATGGCATTAGATACTAAAACTTCTTTTATCCAATTAAGTCAAAATTAAATGGAAATTCAACGCCATTCGCTCTACGTCTTTCGATACTAAGGCTTTTCTTAAAGTTAAAGAGTTAAAGTTTGCTGTTTTAGCCCTCCTATCAGAGGCATCGCCCCTGCTCTGGCGGGCGTCAGCCGGTGCAATCCCCCCCCACTGTGGTGTCCAGCCACAGCAGTGACCTTCCCAGTACACACCTTAAACTCTCGGTCCTGAACGGGAACCAATCTGTCGACCTCGCGAATGCGAGGCCAGCGCGTTACCACTGTACTACCCAGAAGTCTTATCTCGATGGACCAAATTTAAGTGGTAATTCTACGACATTCTCTTAAATCTATAGATACTAAGGCTTCTCTTACCTCGATGGACCAAATTTAAGTGGTATTTCTAGGACATTCTCTCTTAAATCTATTGATACTAAGGCTTCTCTTACCTCGATGGACCAAATTTAAGTGGTATTTCTAGGACATTCTCTCTTAAATCTATTGATACTAAGGCTTCTCTTACCTCTATGAACCAAATTTAAGTGGTAATTTTACGACATTCTAAATCTATAGATACTAAGGCTTTTTATACCACTTTTAGCAGCTTAAAATGGAAATTCTACATCAATCTCTTTATATCTGCCAGTACTAGGCGTTATTTTCTTCTCTGAGCCAAAATAAATGGAATTTCTGTATAATTTGATATATGTCTTTTAACACTAACTTCATTTACCTCTTTACGCCAAGTTTAACAGGAATTCTACTTAATTTACTTTGTCATCTGATACTTAGGCAAATTCAGTTAATTTTAGCATTGTCAGCTAAAAAAAATCTACAAGTCTCACCTTACCTGTTTTAGTTCTTGACATTTTTACTCTACATTTACAACAGTCTACTGACTTGACGTTTTTCAGAACTGTGTTCTTTTTCACTGAGGGAAGCCCCCTTTATTTCTATATCATTTACTCCTTGTCCTAAAACTTTGGCTTCTGCCGCTACTTTTGACAAAGTTATTTGGCTGTTTTCTGCTACTTTTCGCCAATTCTTTAGGGAATTCCGCGTCATTACATCACGTCTTTCGATATTTTAGCTTCTGGCTCTTGGCGTTATTCACTCTAGGTCTCTACAAGTTGTTATCTTTCGCAACTTTGAGGAGACGAAGCTGACAGTTGTTGAAAAGTAATAACACTTCCATTTGTCACACAATTCCTTTTCATACTAATTTATTTTGGATATATTGAGAATTAACTGGGTAGTTTTTATGGCATGTTTGTGTAAATACTGAAGTATGTTTACATTCATTGTCTGTGAGTCGTGACTAACTCTGTAATGAGTTTATAGACATAACAGTCATTGTGGAGGATTCTCTTATGGTTAAGTAGACTTTTGATTTTATTAATGATTACATAAATCCTAAGAATAACTCCGATATAGGCTATAATTCCTACTAATTTTCTCTTTCTTTTATTAGCTTTGTTATCAGATTCTTTTTGTAGTTTACATGGAAAGGCTCCGCTCTTGCTTAAGCAGACAGACATTTATTATGACTGGAAATATAAGTTTGGGCATATGTTGAGGGTGGATGAGGGGTATGTTAAGAGAAGGATGCTGAGCATGGCGCCACCATGCAGGAGAGGGCGAGGTTGGCGCCGAAGAGAATGCTTATGGATGTGGTGAGCGAGGACATGAGGGTGTGTGGTATGACGGAGGAGGAAGAAGGGGATAGGGCGATATGTACACAATTAACCCCCACTGTAACGACCCCTATTGGGAGAAGCCGAAACAAAAAGAAAGAAGATTAAAAATTCTGATGCTTATGAAATTTTTCATTCCTTCTACGTAGGTATTCCTTTTCATTTCAGGTTAGTATCTTTAAGGAATGCCAACCCGAATTCCTCCATGATCTAGTGCTCAAGATGAAAGCTTACATCTTCACGCCGGGTGATCTCATCTGTAGAAAAGGTGAAGTCGCCAGAGAAATGTTTATTATCGCTGATGGCATTCTTGAAGTCATAAGGTGAGTGCCTCAAAAAGTGAATTGGTGGATATATATATCTAAATATAGCTTTATATCTAGATGCAGGCACTTCAATACTTTTCTATCAGATGGATATGCATATACATACATATTTGTATATAGATACCTATACATAGACGCTTGTATATATATATATATATATATATATATATATATATATATATATATATATATATATATATATATATATATATATATATATATATATACTTTTTTATCATATGGATATACATGTAGATACATATTTGTATATTGATACCAATACATAGACTCTTGTGTGTGTGTATATATATATATATATATATATATATATATATATATATATATATATATATATATATATATATATATATATATATATATATATATATATATGTGTGTGTGTATGTATGTATGTATATAAGTACAAACTGTTAGAATACAGCACTAAATAGTAAGGAAGCCCATCAGTGAAACAAAACTTATAAAGCAATGCTTTATTTCGGATCCTAACTGGATCCCTTCTCAAGCACAACTGTGCTTGAGAAGGGATCCAGTTAGGGTCCGAAATATGGCATTGTATTATAAGTTTTGTTTCACTGATGGGCTTCCTTACTATATATATATATATATATATATATATATATATATATATATATATATATATATATATATATATATATATATATATATATATATATATATATAACCTTTCTGTTTTTTATAATTCTCTCATTCAAAAGTAAGTGTGTGTCTTTAGCATTAACATTCCCAATCTCAACAAAGCAGAAGGCTTTAAGATGTTATTACCACGTGGAGCTGGCAATATACCGCATCAATTCTTTATTTGTTTTTCCAGTGAGACGGGTAAAGTGCTAACCACCATGAAAGCGGGAGATTTCTTCGGTGAAATCGGGATATTAAATCTGGATGGATTAAACAAGTAAGTTTTTTCTATGGATATAAGTAATCGGAATACTCAGATTTTTTTTTTTTTACAGATTTTGCGAGATTTTTGTTTATTTTTTTTTTTCATTCTAGTTGCAGTTCTGTTTACTTGGTTCAGAAAGCCCCCCCCCCTTTTTTTTTCTTGGTTCGTTAACTGTTATTGAGAGAGTAAATACAATTCTGTTATGGTATTTGAACAAATAACTCTTATCCATATATTGGATTGGGTCTACAAATAGATGGGAAAATATTGGCATGTTTATATAAACATTTACGCTTAAGCATATTTTATATATCTTTAATAACTTATTATCTTGTCTTTTAAAACTGGTATTACTCACATATTTTGAAACTGCATATTTTATAGATGGTACTAATAAATATTTGTGTTTCAACAATATTTTATGTTTTAGTTCCAGAAATGTTATCTTTTGTGTCTAATGTAACCTCAGTGTAGTAATACATCTCAAAATTCATAAACATCTAAGTAATTTTGCTTCTCGAAATTACATATAATGTTATCATGCCTCTCATCCCAGACTACCAAATATAACTTACTGAGATAAAAGCATTCTTCATCAAATATAAAACAAATATCTCTTTATGTATATTTACTATAATTAAACGTGTCAAAAAATTTTGTTTTGATTATTGTAGTATTACACTAATGAAATTAAATCATGCAAACTAATGTACTCCCTTATAGATAATTGAAATTTATTACTACTGTATTGTTAAAAAAAATAATTTTGAGTCTTGACCAAAGTGTTTTATATTCTTGTCTTAAATGCATAATGACAACTGTTTCTGAATGTTTTCTTTTTGATGTTTTGACCTCTCTAAAAAGTTTCTTTTGGACAATAGTCAATTTGGTATTCTTTAATTATTTTTTCTTGTATTCCACATATTTTATCTGTTTATATTATCTATTTTTCCTCTTTTAATTTGTTTAATTTCGCATCCTGTTATTTGTATTGTTATTGGTTCTCATATTGTTATATGTCTCTGTCCTCAAGTGCGTCTTTGATCAGTTTCTGTGTTGTTTTCTCTTCCTTGTATTCATTACGTTTCCTTAAATTCTTGGATATTTACGGAGCCTTTCCTCTAAATATTATTGATAATTCTCTTTAAATTTTGAGGTCCACTTCACAGCAGTGCCTTTGAGCAATGGCCCTATAGTTTTCTTTCATTATTTTCGTCAATTTTTCATTAAAGTCTTGTGTGTTTATTAATCTATTTTACCTTTATTTAAATTGTTTCTTACGATACTATCTTATGGTATTCAAGATCAGTATTATTCTATCTATATACATGAGCCATTTTCCCCTTATAAGGGGGAGTGGCTGAGTCAAGACAAAATGCTCTTGACTCTTTGAGAAGAGAAAATACAGAGGAGGTGATTCCCAGTCTTCTCGCTCCAACCCATTTAGTCGGCTATTACGACAAGCAGGGGAACATGGAGGAAGTATTCTAGCCCCCCTCCCTCAGGGGGTATTAGTATTAATACTACTAGTCTAAGGCTTAATAAATTATTCATTCTTTGATGAGGAATTCTTGATTCCATGTCAGTATTAATTATGCTAATTTAAGCTCAATTAACAATTCACTATTGAGGAATTCTGTATTCCGTGTCAGTATTAATAATGCTAGTTGAAGGCTTAATAAGGGATTCATTGTTGAGGAATTTTTATTCCATGTCAGTATTAATAATGCTAGATTGAGGGTCAATAAACGATTCATTGTTCAGGAATCTTTATGCCATGTCAGTATTAATAAAGCTAGTTCAAGGCTTAATATCGATTCATTGTTGAGGAATTTTTTTATTCCATGTCAGTATCAATAATGCTACTTCAGGGCTTAATAAACGATGCACTGTTGAGGAATTATTTTTATTCCATGTCAGTATTAATAATGCTAGTTTAAGGCTCAATAAGGGATTCATTGTTGAGGAATTTTTTTTATTCCATGTCATTATTAATAATGCTAGTTTAAGGTTTATTAAGCGATTCATTGTTGAGGAATTCTTTCTTCCAGGCGGACGGCGGATGTGAGATCGGTTGGTTATTCGGAGCTCTTCAGCCTGTCCCGAGAAGATGTTCTAACAGCGATGAAGGATTATCCAGAAGCCCAGGTAGCTCACACTTTTGCAAGGGGCAGCTATTATTCGGCACGTATTTCATTTTTTTAACCATTTCTTTTTCATTTCTATTCTGTTTCCCCTTTTTCTCTGCTTTTTACTTTTAACTTTTTATTTTTGCGTTCATATACATTCATTTCATTATATTTTGTTTTATTTGTTTATTTAGCTTTTTTTTTTATCTTTGAACAGCTTTTTTGTTTTTTTTATGCTTTTTACTATTTGGCCTGTAATTTTTATATTGTTTTTTTTTAGTTACTCCATTAATCGTTTTATACATAAATTGTTTACGTTTTTGGGTGCTTTTATACTTTTGGCGGGTATTTTTTTTTGGCGGGTAATTTTTTGGCGCGTAATTTTTTTTTTTTATATAATTTACACATATTTCCATATTATTTACGCTTTTACTTCGTCTTCCCTCTATTTCCTCTTCTGTAATTTTTTTTTTTTATGAATTCTTTATGGTTGGTTCTATCTTTTTGTAGTTCGTATTTTAGCTTTTGTCCAATCTTTGGATTAGTTATTTCGGTGTAAAGTATTTTAAGGCAGATGTGTGACTGCGAAGACTTGTAATTCGTTTTTATAGATATAGTTTTATTATAGTTTTCTAAGTTAGGCTTTATAAATTCGGTATGAACGATTGCTATATTCTCTCTATATCCTTAATTAGGATAATTACATTCGGTTTTAATTATATTATGGCAATTGTATGACTGCGAATTCGTTGTCAGTGATGCGAATATGTCCAGATTTCTTAAACAGTGTAAGCCTAGGATACCATATTGTTAGTTAGCTAGACACACACAAATGGATTTCATAAACGCATCTGACGCGGTTCTGTGTATGGCTAGGATCCCTTACGGGACCCTAGCCATACAGAACCGCGTCAGATACGTTTATGAAATCCATTTGTGTGTGTCAAGCTAACTAACAATATAGTATCTTAGGTTTACATTGTTTAAGAAATTGGGCCTACCCCCTACGGCATTCTAGCCATACACAGAACCGCGTCAGATGCGTTTATGAAATCCATTTGTGTGTCTAGCTAACTAACAATATGGTATCCTAGGCTTACACTGTTTAAGTAATCGAGCTTATATTCATAGGCCTCTGTTCGAGATTTTCTTAATTTTGGTATTGAAGCTCTGCGTTCTCCACAGTATACCTAAACCAGTGATAAGAATGTGTAAAAGTTAAGTAATTTTGGATTTTAATTGCTAGAACATTGGTATAATCCCATCTAATGGTCCCTTCATTTGTCTTATATTAACCGTTATGAAAATGTTTCCTCATAATGGCGTTAATTTATAGGATTGTATTATAGGTGTCTACTTTTTAGGTTATATCAGGTCGGTATTGAGTTTCACAATTCTCAGATTTTTATTATAAATATATTTTCTCTTTCATAGTTATATAAAGTAGGTGGAATTTTGCTTTATACTGCAGATATTTTTTTTTTAGGTGTCGAGATTGCGTCTTGATAGTAGGAAGTGAGGCAGCTTTATATATAAAAGTTTCTTTGGTCTTTCCATTAAGGTTCTTGGAGAAGGATATACATGCTTCATTTATACTTAATTTTGATTGCCTTCAATTTTGAATATTTTATTAAAAATTTATTCCATGGTTTATTTGTTTCCTTTATTTATATATATGATTATTTAATTTTCTTAATCTTTATTTTTTTATATATAATTACATGTTTATTTTTGGTGCCGATATTATTAGCTAAACCCAAAGTTTATTAAAGGATAATTGCATTTATTTTTTGTTTTTTCATCGTATGTCTATAGGACGAATTTTTTTCCATATATTTCTCATTGAAGGAGCCAGGCTATTAAGACTTTTATAATGTTTTGAAACACGTTTAAGGTAAGATATAATTCATTTTTAATACATTTCCATATATGTATGTGTGTGTGTGTGTGTGTGTGTGTCTGATTGTATAACAACTGATAAAGGAAATTTCTTTTCTTTGTGAGATGTTGGGTAATTATGTACTTCTGGACACGTTTTTGATATTTGTAGACTAACCTAACCAAGCTAACCTAACGTTACAAATAAATTAATGAAAATTTGATTAGGTTAGGTTAGGTTAGTCCACAAAATCGATGTATCCATAAATAAACATTTATCCAACATTTATATAGAAAAAGATTTCCTTCAAAACTTTTTCACTTATACATGCAAAAAAACAACAGATTTCATAGATTTGTCCCGTTTCAAACTGCTTAACATTTTAGATGTGTTTTATTGCAGAAAGCAGGCTTTTATTGTTCATGTGCAGTATGATTATAATATCTCTCTCTCTCTCTCTCTCTCTCTCTCTCTCTCTCTCTCTCTCTCCTCTCTCTCTCTCTCTCTCTCTCTCTCTCTCTCTCTCTCTCTCTCTCTCTCTTCTCTCTCTCTCTCTCTCCCTCCCTACCATTCTTATCTATTTAGTTATCTTTCTTAAGCTGCGACTGTTTGTCTACCAACTGCTTTTCTATCCATCTATCTGTCTATCTCTATCCAAGAATCTGTCTTTTTTTCTCCATTTGTCTGCCTAATTACCCGTCTCTCTATGGATATACCTATTACTGTTGTTATAGACTTTAAGCTATAAACAATCGTCTACTTATTTTGATCATCTTAGTAATGATTACTCTTATTTCATATCTGATTGCAGTTAGCATTTGACGTGAGTTACTGTGTTATGTCCGTACATACGGAGTTTCTAATCAATGAAATTTATATATTCTTGATTCTCCCTGGTTTTTTTACATCCCCCTCCCCCTCGACGTACCAAGAGTATGTTTTTGTACCCTTCCATGCACACAATTCCTCCTTTTGTGTGTCATGTTTTCAGCTTGAATAGACGAAACCCAGTGTCTGTGACAAATGTGGTTCATTCCTAGCCCAACCCAAAATCTGTTTTTTATATTCATAAATATATGAAAAATTAAAGATTTAAGTTTCATCTAATACTAATGACCGGTGTCTGTTTTAAATGCTGGACACGATAATATTAAAGATTTTCAAGGTCATTATATACTAATAGCTTGTATTTGTATTATCTTAGCCTCGTATAAATACAATATCTCTGATTAACATTTATATATGATTCCATTAAAGCAGAGTCCAACCATTCTCTTTTACGTAAATAATCATTGAGTTTCGACGTTTATAGACAGTAATTATCAAAATATATGCAAAACTAAGTCTTCTTACAATGTATAAATCCACTAACCAATATATGCATCTCTTTCCAAGATAAGGAACATTAATTTCTCCCTTCCTATTATATGTGTTGCAATGCTTTTGTGAACAATGATTTAACAATGATTTCGTGTATGTTGAATTTTCCATTCTTTGTGTTATAGAGAGTATCCAGTTCCTATTGAACTTGAGCAGAAAAGTATTATTTCTTATCTGAAAAATAAAAGTTTATATAACTATATTACTCATTAGAGAGATTAGTAGAAAAGATTACTTATTTATAAAGTCAGCTACAGTTTAAGTAACAGCGCAATAAATATTAAGGTCCAGTTGTCCCTCATCTTGCATGGTCAGATGGTGCTACCACTCCATGCGCAAGTCAAAAATCGTGTATATTCAAGACCTTTATATGAAAGTGTCAGTACTCTACATATAGCCTATTCTAAGAGTTCTTTATAGTTTGCACATGTCAAAAATCGTGTATGTTCAAGACCTTTATATGAAAGTTTTAGTACTCTACATATAGCCTATTCTTAGAGTTCTTTATATTTTGCACATGTCAAAAATCGTGTATGTTCAAGACCTTTATATGAAAGTTTCAGTACTTTACATATAGCCTATTCTAAGAGTTCTTTATTGTTTAAATTATGCCTAGGGTGTTGTTATGTACTCATCCTTTACATGACACAATTTAACTTTATATAAAAGTAGTACAATAGTTTTTAAAACAGGATATTTAGGGTGAATATTTTAAATTAAATTTTTTTTTCGGCCGCTCATACTCAAAATCGCTTTATTGAAAATCACGTAAGATGTGGGACATCATTTATCAGATATTATTTTTGTATCCATTGAAGCTACTTTACTGCTTAACTTTGAAATGGAAAAAAGTTACTCCTCATAAGAATAACAATTTTTTATAACCCTCAGCAACCTTTGACCCTCACCTTTTTTTTTTTTGCTATCTCTCGTGACAGAATCTAATAAGTATCAAGTCCCTCCACGCTTTGAGTCGCACTTGAGAGAGATCATCCTCGGAGAGTTTCGAGGAGGAGGAATATGCTAGCCCTACACTGAATTGTTAACACTCCAGTCCCCCTTACACATTTTGTTCTGTGACCTTGACCTCTGATATCTACCTTTGTGGGAGATGTTGGCTCATAGCCAGATTCTTTACTTCTTTAAATACTAATTATAATAATGCAGACCCTTTTTCTACTTAGAATCTTATTTTTAGTGTATACTAGCATTTCATTCATCCTTAAACTAGACAAAGCCGTTACTTTACCATCACTCTGTTGATGTAAATACAACTAATTCCATAGATGTTAAATAATCTAGAGATTTGATTGAACAATATTATCTTTGCTAGCATTGAAGTCGCCCATACACTAGATACAGAGAATATATATTTCACTTATCCCATGAGCATAGATGCCCTCATATTGAATGGTATTTCAAGAAATTAGTTTTAATAGTGTTAGCAAATCACTTTAATGAGTGATGATGCACTTTTTTTTATCTTCTTAACTCATGGCCTTGCCTGTTGCAACTCTCGTAATTCATATAGTTTCACTTAAATACTATATAGGTTTTTATAGAGAATGATTACTTGTACCCTAAGCTAAAACTATAATATTATAGGAGTTTTAGGAAACATTGTATATTAAAACAGCTTCCATATTACATTCTAAAAATGATATTGGAGTAAATAACTACATCGAATAATGACTCACTGTTACAAAGAAGAAACTGGTTTTATCTCAAAAGAAAATTTCATTACAGATACAGTACTTATTTTTAAAATATTGCCACCTGTAATGTGTCATATATATATATATATATATATATATATATATATATATATATATATATATATATATATATATATATATATATATATATATATATATATATATATATATATATATATATATATATATATATATATATATATATATATATATATATATATACATATATACATATATATATATATATATATATATATATATATATATATATATATATATATATATATATATATATATATATATATATATATATATATATATATATATATATATATATATATATATATATATATATCTTTGAAGCAAGTGGCCATACCAAAAACATATGGCCACTCACATTCGATTATATGACTTGCATCTTGCAGCAGACCTGTTAGGTAATCTTTATCCTCAACTCGCCAAGCAAATCGCGTTCAGTGTGAACATACAAAAAAAAAAAAAAAAAAAAAAAAAAAAAAAAAATAATAATAATAATAATAATAATAATAATAATAATAATAATAATAATAATAATAATAATAATAATGTATCATTTGATCCCTGTCAAATGAAGTAAGATCTGGGTCCCAGAGCTACCCAAAAGGTTTGGTTTTATGTGTTTTATATATAACTTTCTTAACTTCTAGCTTTTCCCAAAGTACGTATACCTTTTATGCTACTTATATAACTTTTTTGTCTAAGATGGATGAAATGCAAAGTATATTTAACACTATTAAAGGTATATTATCACTTAAAATTATTTTTTAACGCTCTTATAAGCTCCCATATTAGATGTCAAGGCTTTGTCCCTGAGATGAAACAAAAATATTCATTACTGTCTCTCTCTCTTTGCCATACTGAGACCCATCCAAAGTGAAAAAAAAAAACATTAAAACCTTTTAAGTTTTTAATAACAAATATGCTACTATTACATTAAACTAAAATTTAATGTTTAGTCCACTACAAGTATTAGACTTCAAAATTATATCGGATTTTTATTGACATCTATTGACCATTTCCTTGCTGGGTCTCAGAATGCTCAGCAATTAATAAACTTTTATCGAGGAAAACAGTAGCATACATTACGACTTCATAATACTATATTTTTGTATTGCTGACTGGGTACATAAACATGCACACCAAGTTTTAATATGTTTTCAAGTTTTTTTGTTGGTTTTATATAAACTAAGGTTTCATGATGGCAAGGGACCAAATATATTAAACCTGCAACAAACATGTGATTTCCATTTTATATGCAAGAATCGTGTGACTAGATTTTCATATTAGTTTCTGGATGTTAGTTTTAGGATGAGTATAGTATGTTAGGTTTATACAAATGCAGTCATACATACTGCTAAAGTTCTCGTAACTGTAGCGAAATCTCTTGAAGATATCAGCATTACGTTTAGAGAAAATTCACGAATTTCTAGAAGACCTTGTACAGAGAGAAGTGGCACTCCTTGGTGCCAATATTCTTTGGGTTATTTCATTTTGATGATCATGATGTTTATTACTTGATTAGAGAGTGATTTTATTCCATGTAGCTTCTCTCTTTCTTGTTTTTGTTTTTTAATCTTCAATCAAAGCGTAAAAATGCAAATGTATTGATAAAAAAAATTATTGATTAAATAAGTTTTTCATGGATAAAATTTTAACGTGTCTAGTACGTGTTTCATACAGATAATAATAATAATAATAATAATAATAATAATAATAATAATAATAATAATAATAATAATAATAATAATAATAATAATAATAATAATAATAATAATACTTTAAAGAAATTAAAATAAATTCTCGCATTTCTCTTCTCTGTAATACTGATGTCTTCAATGTTTATAGTATTGAGTTGGTATTTTATCATTACAAAATACTGTATATATAAGATTTGGATAGGCAAAATTCACAAATTAAATAAAACTTTTCTTATTAATAAGTTTAAATTTTCCACAGTGATATCTGAAGCCAATAAATTCACTTAATAACTTCAGAAAGTAATAGAATATCACTGACATATTTTTATCAAACAGAGGTAATTTGACACTTTTCTAAAATATCACTAACATATTTCGTATATAATCGAAGTAAAATGAAACTACGTTACTTCACCACAATCTTTAAAAAAAAAAAATCAATGCAACTATCTATCCAAAAAACCTTATTGTAACTATCTATCCAAGCCTAAGGTAATATGTTATTATCATTTTTTTTTTTAAGAAGGAAAATAATATTAGTCCATCCGGAACCCAAAATACAAAATCTGACTTCAACCGCCCCCCCCCCTTTCTTCCACCGTTCTCCATTTACAGGAGATTCTCCAGAGCCTGGGTAGAAAAAGATTGATGGAGGCCAGACACCAGGCATCGAAGTCAGGTTCTTCGGGCTCAAGTAAAAGAGGTACGCCCTCCCCTAACAGGGACGGAGGTCTTGAGGACAAGAACGCCAAAAGGATAGTTAGCAGAATAAGATCGGATGTCTCTGCCATCCGTAATGCCTTCAGGAGGAGCAAAGGCACCACCAGGTAAGAAATTAAATATATAAGAACCTCTGTTTTCCTTATTACCGCGGTAGCGAAGAGGTTTGAGCTCACCCGTGTTCGAGCCCACCGCAGGGACGTTAGATATGACATCTATCTCCAATGTATCTATGTCCAACCCCATTCTATTGGGGATTAATATTGACAGAAAACGGCTAGCAACAAGTCTCAACACTGAAGATACTCTTCCACCTATGGTACCTTACATCTAATTGTGTACTCATTTTGTCCATAATCTTATTAGTGGCTAGCACTCGACGGACACCGTTGCTGCCTATTTTAATTTCCATTTAATGGGAAGAGTTGCCTCGCAAGCCACCAAGAGGAAGCAAGCACTGCCAAGGTCAGTGGTTTGCAACCTGTAGGTCATGGCCCGCTGGTGGGCCATGGGCAGTTTTCAGGGGGGCCACGGACATTTTGGAAACTTAAATTTCATTAATGAAAAAAGGTAATTTTGAGTTTTGATTACAATACACATGATTTATAATAAATGCAGAGTCAATTTCATAAACGACATTTTAGAACTAATGTTCAAAATATGCTTTGTAAGCTGTAGTCAACATGTCATTCTCCCGATCCAATTTCGAGGAAGCCACAAAAACAAATTTGGCCGTTTATGCCTAAAATGACATCAGCTGCGATACAGCACGAGGTCATTTATCTTCTTAACTACAAAAAGTCTTAAACCACATTGGGGAAAGAGATTTCAAGGATATTTAACCCTTAGAATGAGACTTACCATTAAGGCTGAGGTTCATTTTGAAGTCCTGGAAAGGGCTGCCTTTCCAGATAATTTGATATTTTTGAAATGAACGTTTAACCCGCATTAAGAGGTAATATATCTTATGTGGCCCGAAAAAAAGAAAAAAAAAAGTTGCCCAAGCCACGTTCTTGTGAGACACTAAGTCAGGTTAATATGAGTGTTCTTGTCCATTTACATCAGCATTACCATCTGTGCAAAAACAGTAGCATAAAACGAAATATCTCGTTTTATTATAATTATCTAGCAGCCACTTGTGAGCTAAGTATTCAAGACTTGCAATGGGGTTTTTAGCACTTATCTCACAAATGGTTACTGTAAAATAGCAATATTACAAATGTATCTGTTTATGCTACTGTCTTTGGCCCGATTTCTTAAACAGTGTAAACCTAGGATACCATATTGTTTGTTAGCTAGACACACACAAATGAATTTCATAAACGCATCTGACGCGGTTCTGTGTAGGGCTAGGATCCCCCCATTCGGGATCCTAGCCATACACAGAACCGCGTCAGATGCGTTTACTAAATCCATGTGTGTGTGTGTCTAGCTAACTAACAATATGGTATCCTAGGTTTACGCTGTTTAAGAAATCGGGCCTCTGTCTTTGATTACATGGTTCTTTGAGGTCAACATATTTTATTGATATTTGTTGACCTCATATAATACATTTAATCAAAAATTTAATCACAAACTTTTTAATCAGTGAGTTAAATGTGGAATGAACTCTAATTATCCCTTATTTTCTAGTAATATTTGTTGACCTTTTAAGATCAAGTTAATCTCTTACTTCTAAAATATTTATCAATTGTTGTTGGTATGCGAGTCTTGTATTTACTGGGACTTAAAACCTGTCTACTTTTATCTATATACTCTTATCTACTATTATCATGCTTAATTTTTCTTGGTGCCCGGGCCCGAAGAGGACAGTTTTCTTTCCTTGTCCCAGTGTCACAAGCATAATAAAAAACATTTGTCTAAATTTAAAAAAAGTACAAATCAAAGATTTGCTGCCAATTTATAATTTGCTTTGGGTACATAAGCTGTGTACATATCCAGTCTGAACTCTTATCTGTCTTATGCAGTGTTTGTTCAGCTTAACGTTCAGCCGGCTTTGGCTTTTGTTCAGGCTTGGGGGACGAGGTCACATGTTTGTTCATACGTGTACTAATTTCCTTTGGAAGGGAAAGGAAAATATTAATTAGTCTCTAGCGTGGATGGAGCTGTCTCTCTCTCTCTCTCTCTCTCTCTCTCTCTCTCTCTCTCTCTCTCTCTCTCTCTCTCTCTCTCTCTCTCTCTCTCTCTCTCTCTCTCTCTCTCTCTCTCTCTCTCTCTCTCTCTCTCTCTCTGTCCGGTTTCAGATGTATTATTTATATTATTTCTCTCTATTTATTTACATAAGCCATTTTCCTCTTATAAGGGGAGTGGCTGAGTCAAGTCAAAATACTCTTACTCTTTAGGGAGAACTAATACGTGGGAGGGGATTCCCAGTCCCCTAGCTCCACCCCCATTTAATCGTGTCTTACGACATAAATATCTCATTTTTTTTCTATTTGTGAATTTACAGTTTTAAAGAGTTATATTTATTCATTTATATTCATGTGAATTTCTTCTCAGGTATATATAATAACTCGTATTTTAACCTGGAATTTATCTAATAACGCATATCTCATTAACATTAACAATTTACAAGGAAATGATCAGAATTCTTTTATGTTACTCCACTAGTATAAATTTTTTATTATATTCCTTTTATGTATGTAACTCATGTTGTGTTACTTATTTTAATACCAGTCTGTTGAAGAATCACCTCTGTGATTTTTTTTTTACAGATATTATTTTATTCTATTTTGTGTTTTAGAATCACTTTCCATTGTGTATAATGTTCTTCGTGTGCTGAAAAAGGACCATTATTCCAATTAGTATTGTAAAATCACTATTTCACTCTATTATTCTCTATGTACAGAAAAGAAAAATGATGATATTTCGTGTTTTAGAAGCACTTTCACTGTCAGTCATTTCCTTCATTAATATTATTTCGTGTTTGAAATCACTGCTGTGTATTGTATTCTTCACTAATAGAAAATAGTGTTTTTCTATTTCATGTATTAGAATAAGGTTTCATTGTATTACTTTTTTTCATTTGTAAAAAAAAATTATATCGGGTATAACTTTTCGCTTCCATATTCCCAACTGGGGACCGCGGTAAACCAGTGGTTAGAGTTCTCGACTCGAGAAGTAACCCATCCGCGATCGAGCTTACCATGGGATGTTAGGAAGGTCATCTGACCTTAATTCCCCTGTCTGTGTCCACCCCCATAATGGGGATTAATTGTGACACTTAAAGCAACAAGCCACAGTCCCAGTTGCAGCCAGGCCAGACTGTATCTTCGAGACAGTCAATTTACCATTCAGTTATTATTTTATATTTTTACACACACTTCATTCCATGAATTTCTTTTAAATTCTATATCAGGTTTTGGCAAGTTTCGATATTTTTCCTAACTCTTCAACTTGCCGAACCATTAAAGATTTTTCTGATCATGAACTCACCGTCATGGTATCGAACTCATGTTTGTGTAAATGTATAATATAATGAATACATCGCACCCTGAAATAAGGTACATAATGTTCATCTGTAAAGTATACATTAATGAAATTTATACATGTCTTCATCCTCAAAGAAGAAAAATTGATTTAAGATTTTTTTTAATATATTCATTCAGCGCGTGTGAGATCACTACAGTTAATTTTTTTTTTTTTTCATTTTTCATCAAGTACTTGTTTAAGCATCAAACTTTCTTTGATCAGGAGTACTTATCGCTTTCCAGGGTCCAAAGTTATTTTTATATCTTTTCCCCAAATACTTTAGAATTCAGGAAAGTTTTTATGTTTCCTTTTTTTTTCAAAATCTTTCTCAAATCCCAGAGTAATTGACAAACCCCCTCAAAAGTATTTGGAAAACAGCCATATATCAAATGACAAATCCCAGAGGAATCTGATTTTGGCGTTAAACAGATTTTAATAAATGCGTAAAGATCACTCAAGGCTAATTGCAATGTTGACCACGTGAAAATCAGTCTTCGTTAGTAATTTCAAAGTTGTCCAGTTTGACGTTGTACAATCTTTGTCTTGAAAATGCAAGTTTCATTAAACCACATAGCCATATCTCTTTGTAACTCTAAGATCGATTTTATTTTCTTAACCAGTTATAACACTCAGAAGATCTACGCCTACCTCCCAATTTTTTTTTGACCAGCTGTTCTGCCTTAGAGCCATTCATCTTAGCACCTCTGTTTCTAAAACTCTGACAACAGTTTTTACTGGTGTGTCACCCATAACATGTTGCCCCTAATAATTAACCTTCATCCTAAAGACCTGCATAGACTCGTCATGTCACTTTAGAGTTTTCCCAACAGCAGATGGACTTCCTGAACACTGGTTCCAATTTTGATAAACTGTATCACTAAAGAAATCCTCACCCTCTCAATTTTGATTATACATATTTAGCTAGGAAACTTGATCTCTGTAATTTTACCTTCAAACCTCTGTTTTTGCTATAATGTTACCCAAAAAGTTCTTTTCTACAGTAATTAAACCTTTGATTCTTGTTTTTTCCCGATTATTTCACCCAAAAACTTTTCCCTCACCTGCACTTAAACTTCTGACCCCTGTTTTGACTAATTATGTCACCCAAATGTGTATCTTTCTTCAGCAATTGAGCTCCTAACATTTGTTTTGACCGAAAATTTCACCAACTGCAATTACCATTCAACAGTTAAACCTCTAACCTCTGTTTCCACTGATTACGTTACCCTAAAGTTTTTTCCCTCTATTGAATAAACCATTATTCTCTCGCTCATAATCAGACCAGTTATGCCAACCAAGACCTCTATTCCTCGGCAATTCATCCTTCACTAATACTGTAGCCTAATACTTTTCTTTTTAGCAGCCTGACCCTCACCATCCATACCCAAACTGTTACTCGAGAACACTTATCCGTGGCAAATCCACTCCTAACTCCTCATTTCCTTTATGTATCAATAATGGCTACCTAATCTCTTCCTTCACAGTTTTATCCAAGGCCAATGTTCTTATTTTAACCGATTAGACCATCCAGTAGCACTTCCCTTTAACAGTTCTATCCATAGACCTTGTTTATTTATCCTTCACTAATCAGCAAAGACACCCTTAAGCCATGGTTCCTGTAATAACCAATTATGGCCATCATACACTCTTCCTTACCAGTTTAACCATGGCCCTAGCACTTGTTTTGATCAATAAGGCCATCCAGGAGCATTTCCCTTTAGCAGTTCCCTCCAGAGACCGTGTCTATTATTATCCCTCCACCTCCCTAAATGACATGTTTTACTTCCTTTTTCTTCTAGGTACATGGAAACTCTGGAACAAGACAATTATACAGGGAGAAAAACGTAAGACTCATGCACCTTGATTTGTCATTATACGCACTGGCTGGTACTGAAGCTCCTTGCTTATACCTTGTCAGTCGATATTTATCTATTATTATTACTTTATCAATTATTACTCTATTACCAGTGCCATGTTCTTTTTTACTAGCATTATTTAAAACGTTGCTACGTTTAGTAACATGTCTTTTACACGTTTCCTACACTCGCTTGTTGTGGGAACTGTATTTTTTGAGGCTTTGACTTCCCTCTTAGAGCTTGTAATTTCATCACTGCACGCAGTTAAGTGACAATAACACTTACTTTGGAAGTATCTTTTGAAGAGTTTTATTTTCTTGCAAGACGTTTTATTATTGACAATTTATGGCTTACATTTTATGTAGACATTACACGGTTTTTGTAGGCATTTTTTTCTGTAGCCAGCACGACTTATTTTCAGATGGCTGCGTTTCTGTAGAATGGAATTTTGATCATGTGAATTTTTCTTTTCTTTTCTGTTTTGGAATGCATATGGGGATGCTAAATGATATAATAAATTCAAAGGATCCGTCTCCGTTTTACTAAATAATAATATATAAATGAAATATTAATAACCATTTTAAAATATAATTATGGTGCCTTGTACCAGAACAACAGGAGTCACCAATGTTAAAGAAAAACAATGAAAATTCTTCTTCTTCTTCAAAAACTATCTAAAGCGACTGAAAATATAACCAGTACCCTCTGATTATACCATATAAACCCGCCCATCGTGATTACATTACATTTTTCTTTCAGTTAAAATGAGTGCAATGAAGAACTCCCAATAAAACAAAGTTCCCAAGTGAATAGGCCTATTTTTTGTAGCTATAGCCTAACCTTTTTTTCCCTTTCCTACAGTGCCTGTATATATATTGCCTGGAATTATTTTTTTTATCTAAGGATTGAATCTTGAGCCATCATTCTTTGTATATTTGTGTCACTTCAACGCTTTCCTATTCTTTAACATTTCATTTTTCATCTTGAAATTCTCATGCATATCGAATCCAACTAAAATATATTTGTTAGATAATCTCTTACTCTTTAAACTACTCAGAGGAAATCAGAAAAATTCTGTCTCTTTTTGTATTTATTTATATATTTGTGTATTTTTACATCTCTATTGTTTACCAGGAAATCGGCCTTTGTATATCATTAGTCATGTACTTTAGAAATGTATTCATAATATGTAAAAATATTACACAATTAATACAGAATCCTTGATTTTGAAGGGATAACGAGACGATGGAACTTGAACCGCTCACGGGAGACCATAGATCGAGTCCTGAGGACGATGGGCCGGCTGTAAAACGTATATTGAAGTAAGTATTTCAATTGATAAATGCAGTAATTATTACACCGTTGTTAGAAATGGTATGAAGGTATTTTAAATCACTAATTTATAATCATTTTCGGATTTTTTTAGAATTTTTAAAACCAAGTTGAGGAGTGTTAAGTGTCTTCAGACTTGGTTTTGTTCTAGTAAGTCATGAATGTATTAATACTTTTGTATTCATTAATATGATATTCCTTCGAGAATAGGGAAGAAGTTATTTTCAAATCATTCACTTCTATGAATCCGCGAATATGTAGTGCTGTCTGAAACGCTTACTGAAAGAAGAGAATGAAGGCTATTCAAGTCGGTACCTCAGTAGGAAGACCTGTATTCCAGTTGGTTAAAGGGTGATATACGTACATGTAATATAAGGGACTTCAAATATACCTTGTATCATGAAAAACGACATCTGGAAACAGGAGGTTTTTTGTACTACAACGGATTATATATATTTACAGATTTTTTGTTGTGAGATATACTTACATTAGTGACTGCTAGAGGTTATTTTTTTAAAGATATATATTTTCGAACAAGTCATCATCATAACCTTGACATAATACATTTATCTTAATTTTGCCAGACATTCGAGTCTGAGGAAAACCGGTTCCAAGGTCATCAAAAGAGTCTCCTTCAGGTATAGATGGATTTTTTTTTACATTTGATCCTAAGTTTTTTAAGTATTTATTAGAATCACAGCCTAGTCTTTACCACATTAAAAAAAAAAAGTTATTTCCTCAACAGTAGACACTTCACATCTGTAAAGAATACCATGTTCACAATACCACTGAATGTTTCCAATAGCCAATGGTTTTCTTTCTTGTGTTTTGTATATATAAACCCTTTCACATTTCTCTTCATTTATTAAACTTTCAGGGTTCTGCCACATTAATATTGTTAGGTGTTTAATGTCACTTTATTTATCTTTGGATGTTACACAATTCCAGCCCCTCATTAGCCAATGGTTTAGTGTTTTAGTCTATAAGGGAACACACCCTCAATTATTTGATTTCTCTTGGTATTTAGTTTCCCATTTATTTAAGCCTTCGAGGTTTACATCCCACGTTAATAATGTTAGGTGTATATATATAAACTGCTTTGGATGAAACACGACACCTCCTCACGGATTTGCCCATCTTTCAGCATGCGTTTTTTTTTTTTTTTTTTGAGAAAGAAATCTACACTTGTAGCTCTATCTGTGGAGAAAGAAATTGTTTTCTTCTCTTAAGGTTGTCATTGGGAATATTTACAATCACTCTTCTTCCACTTTTCAGAACCTTTTTTTTTTTAATATTTCCATCTGTGGAGACAAAATTAAAATTTATGCAAAAAACTTCGATCTGTTAGTTTCTGTTAGTGCATTTCTGTTACAAATTCGAACTGATGTTAAGTATTCCGCTGGAAATCTGATATTTGTTGGCATTTGATCTTATATCTTTGATTCCTCACTATTTGTGTACTGGAAGACTCACTATTTGTGTACTGGAAGAAGTCCACACTATTTGTGTACTGGAAGAAACCCATATATACTTTGGTGTTAGACCTGATCTACCTTCTTATTTAGATGGAAATTACTGTTTGAGTCATTGATATTTTTTTAGCATGTTTGAGTGTGATCCCAAAACCTTCCAGGAGTTTGAAGCTCAGAGCAGTTTGCATCAAACAACTGTGTATATATTTTAGTAGACTTTATATCAAACTAATATGCTAAATTGCTTTCAGGTTTATTTAAGACGATATTTGCTAGCGCCATTATTAAAATCTGTATTACAATATGAAAGCTGCATACAAATATTTTTTTTTGTCAGTTTGGGAGATATAATATTGTCGAAGTAGGTCTTTTCTTTATCATCAGACTGATTTAATTTACAGTGTTTTAGTATCTTCATTTAGAGAAACTTTTATTGGATGAAGAAATATCAATTATGAAATTTTTTTTTCTTTTGTAACTCCAGTGCTTTTTTTATAGGACTACCAACCATTTCTACTCGTTTTAACGTATGATAAGTCTTAAAAGAAATTAGTTGTAAGTGAACTAGTGTTAGTGTAAGTAAGTATGCAGCTCCATATTTATGCTATAACTACAGTGGTTACGGTACTTAACTCAGAAAGTGACAAACTCGGGTTTAAACCAGCCGCTGATTGTTATGTTAGGTATCCAGCCTTAATTCCCCATCTCCAACCTGTCTGTGTCCACTTCCATTCGAATGGGAATCAATAGTGACCCATTAAATGACAAACAACAGCATCTATAACATTATTTCAAAGTTCTGAGGAAATATTAATATCAGTGTTAGAAATGTACTTAATATTGCCACTGCTGTTATTTGACCCAGATAAAGAAATATCCAGATGGCCAAAGAGGGCCAACAAGGTGTCTTAAGGTTATAAAATATTAAAAATGGTTAATGTCACTTTCCCATCCAATATTTTTTTTTTATGACTTGTGAATTATTTTTTTTATTTATTCATGTACTGTACTCACATTATTCATTTCTCCTTTTATTCACATTATTCATATTCCTTGATTTTTTTTTTTATCATATGACATGTATTAGAAGCTATTTTTTTTTTCTAATATTGGAAGACGTATGTTCAAGCAAATATTTTTCTTCCAGAATATATATATACGTGATCAGAAATATTAAGAATATTTAGTAATAAATATTCTTGGTTTCCGCTGTTATCACTTACACTGATTATTTGTGATATTTGTGAAATGTTACCATATTTCAGTGCAGTCTTTGGACGTTGTATGAACATTGTGATATAAATATGTGGGTATTTTTTTTTAACTTTGCGTTTATTACCCCGCATCAATATTTGATGCATTTTGTGTTTTTTGTATCGCATGCATTACGGAGATTTATTGCAGTATATTCCAAAAAGATTTTATAATAATGGATATACAGCTTACTAGCTTTATTGTGAACTTATTTTAGTTTAAATATGTAATTGCACCATTTTTTCACGCAGGGGTTAAATATATTATGATTCCTATTATATTTATGTTTCTGAAAATATAGACCACGTGTATATATAACCTGACGATGCTGACTATAGGACTTGTTACTTTTATGAAGCCAAATTTGTATTCATATACTTTTTTCATACTTGTTCTCATATTTTTGGTTTGTTTGTAAATTTAATATTGTTTTTACATCCGGTTCCACCAGGCACACAAGCCTAAAGAAAATGGAACCCGAGGAAGTGAAACATGTCTCGTTCAGGTATAAATCACGTTCTGTTGTTTTTTCTCTTCTTCTTGTAATTATGCTTGAAGCGAGGTCTTATAATCCCCTCTGCTATATAGAGCTCCTGAGCTGTAGTTTTTACTGAGTATCAAGGGTCTGGATTTAACATTTAAATAAATAATATAAAGTAAATACTTATCCAATTAAAATGTTAATTTATGTATATATATATATATATATATATATATATATATATATATATATATATATATATATATATATATATATATATATATATATATATATATATATATATATATATATATATATATATATATATATATATATATATATATATATATATATATATAATTAATACTCTTTTTGAAGTATTTTTTCTTTGTTGTGGCTTTGCTATACTAGAGTTTTAAACTTCTTAGTACGACTAATGCTTTTCATAATATTTTTTATTTTACATTTTTTGTAATAATATTCTTATTTTAAGTCTTTTGATTGCTGTAAAATAGCCAGTACTCCTCATAAATACTTGTAAATTAACTTTTTATTGAATTAATTTATTTATTAGAGGTTTTGTAGACATTATTTGTGGAGAGTATAAAAATTTATTTTTTTCTTTTATTATTTTTTCCTTCAATGGGAATTCTTGATAACACCCATTTCAAATCTCACGTGTGGATGACTTCTTGTAAGTTACTTTGCGTGAATTTAACATCATGGATATTAATTCTAAATAATAAACATCAAGTTGAAATTTTTACTGAAGTAATTCTAAACAATTACACATATCCTTAACATAACTGCAAACTTATATTTTATGTTGAAAAAAGTCTATAGTTTTATAAAGTAGCCATGAATTTTTTTTTTTAAAGTTTTGTCATATGCACTTGTATACCATAATTGATCTAGGTATGTGTTATTTTTACAATACCCAATTTTACCTCCACTTGTGTCGTGTTTGAATTTACGCTAACATATGAATAAATCAGAATATATTTTTTTGCGCGAATATATTACATATGCAGTTAGAGATTATTGGTACATATTGACATCTTCAGTTAGTTCATGTATGTGCACTAAGTTTCTCTATTTCAGTGTCACTACTCGTGGCACTGAATTAAGCTATCAATATATAGTGGCACTGTATTAAGCAAATAATATATATATTTATCACATTTTTTGTACTTTCTCTTTCATCGTCATTTTTCGAATCAAGAAACACAAGCCTCAAGAGACCTGAAGAAGAAGGAGTGAGAAGAATATCCTTCAGGTAGTCCGCCATTTTTCTCATAAAACTCTCCTAAATTTTTAACTTCTGTAGAAATTCTTCAGACAGTTCTTATCCCATGGCGCAGTCTTATCAGATTTTTTTTCTCTTCTTGCCATTAACAATATTGCTTTAAAACCTGAAATATAAAATTTAGAAAGTTTTATATATGCTTCATAATTTAAGTTTTGGCAGTTGATTTTGTACCCAAGGATGTACAGGGTTGTAGTTAAGATCTGACTATATGAATTGGATTTATGTGTGTACCATAATTTATGATGATTATGTGAATCATATTTAAGATCAGTGTCTGTATCACACATACTAATTATATACAAGGTGTTTTTGCCTTCATAATTTAGACTTCAAATAATTATGAAAATGTCTTCCCTATGTAAATTGCATTCTGTTTTCATTAATTTCAAGTTAATTATTTGTATCACTAGAATAATTAGATAACTGTTTACTAATTATTTGTGATTATTGTCTGTAGACACACGAGCTTCAAAAGACCTGAAGATGATGGAGTCCAGAGAATTTCCTTCAGGTACTAGACAGTTTTACCAGACTATAATCCTTATTTATGTATTGTATATTTATACATAAAATCATATATATCCTATATATAAAAGTTTATATATATATATATATATATATATATATATATATATATATATATATATATATATATATATATATATATATATATATATATATATATATATATATATATATATATATACACACACACACACACACACACATATATATATATATATATATATATATATATATATATATATATATATATATATATATATATATATATATATATATATATATATATATATATATATATATATATATATATATATATATATATATATATATATATATATATATATATATATATATATATATAATTACTTCTGTTTTCAATCCAATACCATTTAGGATATTCATGTGTGTGTTTTACTTTTCAATTCTACTTTTTTATGTCTGTTCTTCACAAATCACTTTTTATGTAGCAGTGATAATGTACTATAATAATTTTTATTTTTTTAATCTACAATAGTACCGTGGATATAAATATTCTGATTACTCTGAAGATATGTAAAAACACAGGAGATACCATTATGAGGTTGTTAAACATCCATCTATAATGTTTATTTTAAATAAACTACCTTTTTGTACCTAGGTAGTCACTAGTTTTCATAACTTTTTTAAGGTCTTCTTAGCACCAGGGTAGAGGGATAATCATGTCATATGAAGAATGATTTTATTATTGGATTGATTATGTATCCTCTTTACATATGTGGTTTTATTAGCTTATGTTAAATAAATTTCCTTCTTGTAGCCATTATTTAATTATATTTTTGAGAGCTTCAAGGCTTTAGAATAGAAGAATAATGGGGTTATATTAGTCTTTAAAACTTCATTATTATATTGATTTTGTGTCCTCTATAGGGTGGGCCAAAGTCGCAATTTTTATTATCTTTTTCTTTTTACCACCTTTTTTAAGTGAGGGATTACCTCGTTGTACATATACAGTTCCCTAAGTCGCGTTGGTATCAGAGAGTAGTGATCATCAGGAAGGGGCTCAGCGAGGTTATCCCTCTCCCGAAGGGTGAAAAAAATAAATAAAAGCTGTGACTTTTGGCCCACCCTGTATATGTACTGTTTTGGTTACAAAAGTCAAATAGTTTCTTGGATCAACTGAAGATAACGCACCTCAGGCGATAAGCAGTTTCACTTTTTCCTGTCTGCCTAACCTAACCTGCTCTTATAATATAAGTCACGCTCTCATCTTTTAATGGGGGGCTGAAGTCCCAGACCCCCCCCCCTTCTGTATTTATTAGTCTGTGCTGTCTCTCGAGTTTGTCGTTTAGAGTTGAGATTTCTTCAGTTGACGATGTATTATTTGTGTCATATTTTCCAAATACTTTAATTATTTAGATATTGTAAAATTTATTGGAAATGTATAGCATTCCTTTACTCTATCTTTAAACTGAGTGTGAATATCTTGGAACATAAGTATTTGAGATGCTTTTTTAATATATAAATAATAGGTTCATATTCCTGTACACATATGTAGCAAATATTTATATATGTAATTCATTTTAAGTACTGTATATTTTTTAGTTATGTGGAGTTAGGGTATACCAGTATATTATTTATTTTGATATATTTTCCTATTTCATCGTTTTTTGTATTCATAATGTAATTCATTCCTCATAGCTTGTTTATCTACCAATATACAAGGGTCGATATTCCCCTTATAAAAGGGGTGGCTGAGTCAAAGCAAAACCTTGCGCCCACGATGAGTCACATCGTGGGCGTAAAATGCAAAGGAAGTGGATTCCCATCCCCATCGCTCTTCCCCATTTAGTCGACTTTTACGACACGCATTAGGGGAAAGAGAACTCCCCCCTTGTACTCCCGGAGTGTCGTAAGAGTCGACTAGAGGTGAGGGGGGAGCCAAAGACTGAACAGTTCCATCCTTCCTGAAATCTTTATTAATAGCAAAATTAATAAAAGAAGCTTAGTGTGGCAGGGTATGATGAAGCCCGGTTACATTACTTTTATTTCAGTTGTGGCCACCCTTGCTAACTATGCGTTGAAGAAGGAATATATTACCAACTTCTGTTAGAGGAAGTTTATACTAATATGCATTTTATTTTGATTCAAAGGCATACGAGTCTCAGGAGACCTGAATCTGAAGGTCTTAAACGCGTCTCCTTCAGGTACACATAAGAATATAGTTACTAAACTGGAACTCATAAAAACTCTCATTTCTAATCCTAAATAAAGTCATATTATGTAATTTTATGTATTAAATTATATACATACTGAATGTACATTAATGTTTTCTCTAGTTAAAATCTACTCGAATTTCTTATGTTAAATTTCAATATTTTCTAAGGATGTCGTTATTCTTACTTCCAGATAACGAAATAAAAAATTTACCTTTAATATATGTAATGTTTTTGATAATATATACTTCTGACATATACTACAAGACTAAATATTACATTTTTATGTGAATGGAAACTTTTTTCCCCTCACTTTATAGTTTTACTTGTGTAAAGTCTCATAATTTTTGTATTTGATGTGGAAGTCTTTGTTTTAAGATTGTTTTCATATATATTTTACACCTGGACTCTCGCTTTAAAAATGTTTCGTGGCTTGAGACCTAAATAGATATAATAGATTAAAATGATGTAAGACTTAAAAAAAAGCAGTGAATTGTCATTTACATATGTAACTATTTTTGTGTATGTAACCCTAACACTAATTATATTGGTGTGGTAACAAATGATTTATAATGTAGTTCGCATCATTTAGAGAAAATTTTAATATAAATTTTTTTCTGTCAGTTTTTCTTTGACTATTGTATATCAGTGATGGATAGTCTACGGGGCTTCTAGGTTGTTGAATCACCCTCTACCTTGTGACTGAAGAGAGCATTCATAATGTCTTTATTTCTTATTAAAATATGGCTTCGTTTACGGTTCAGTCCTTATGAAGCAATTATGTGTTATTCAGAATTTTTTGGTTAATATAACGAAATAGGACAGTTATATCTTTTGGATGTAAACATATTATACTCCTCTCATGTTCCTTACTAATTTCTAAATACTTATTTATTCGGCTTTTTCTAAATATAACCAAATATTGTGTCAAAAAAAAAATCAAAGTTACTCTTTTGTTTTTTATTGGTTTATATTTACATATTGTTTAGTGTTGATTTCCTCACTTAATTTAGTCATTTCTTTCATATTGAAAAATAATTTGAAGATTAATTAAATTGTTTGTCCCCTTTTTTGGTATGCAATATTTATTTGATTAATTAGACACAGAGAATAATCCCTCTCTCACTTATAAATATAATTATTTTTGCAAACACATGTCCGGTTATTAAATTTATGCGTATTTTATATTAATCTAACCTAACCTGTGTTGAATTAGGTTAAGCTGAAATATAAATCCTCCCTTTTCTGTTGGGAGAGATTATTTTTTTTTCATTCAGATGCTTAATCTATGCATTATTAACGTTGTGTACAAATATTTATTTATAAATTGATATTAACAAATTGAATAATATTTACTGAAGAAGTATTAGTTTATTTTTTTTATAGTATTGGGGTGTTTCTATAGAGGGCTGCGGTAGCTCAGTAGTAGAGCTCGCGAGTCGGATAGTAACTAGCGTGGGTTCGATCCCACCGCGGGGCAATAGGAAGGACATCCTGTCAGTATCCACCTTCATTCAAATGAGGATTACTAATGACACGGAAAATAAAAATAAAAATCAGCACTAATAATCCGAATAAAACAATATTTATATGAAAGTATTATTCTATATTATCGTTTTAATCTTTATTTGTCTTTTTTTTTATTAAGATTTATTATGTATTTCTCATTTCCATTCACTCGGCCATACAATACAAACCAGTTATATTGTTTTTCACAAGTTATTCATCTTCAGCTTTTTGGAAGATGTTTATGTACAGCATAACATTTAGAGGAAACCACCACCATTGCTTGTCTCATTTCACATTTGAAATTTAGAATACTTTCTGTTTTGTTCATTCAGTTACACGTGATAATTAAATTGTGATGGTTTTATTAATTGATTTCTAAGAGGTTTATTAAGTAATTAATTCATTTTCATCGTTTGGTATAATATTCACTAACAAAATGGCAATATAATGGAAGATATTAAAAAGCTTTTTTGATGCCATTAAGTATCTCATTTTGCACATCATTCTCAATATAGAATTCATAAATCTCTGCTTTTAAGTCATTAATTCATGTTCAGACTTTGCTATAATAATCACTAACGAAATAGTATTTAGTGAATGAAGGTTTATTCTGGTTAGTCTTTAAAATACATTTTTGCACAAAAAGTTCAGTATGTTTTCTCCATTATTCCTTATTCAGGAACACAAGCTTTAAGATTCCCAAGATTCCCGAGGCTGAGCCAGAACCATTGAGGAGAATTTCCTTCAGGTATATTTCATGAATAGATCATTTTTTTCATCCTTGAGTGAAGAGCCCCACCGCCTCCACCTCCTTTGTAGTGACTTTTTAGAATATAAAATTCCCATTACCAAGGATTTTACCCCTAGATTTCACATAATTACATAGACATGGATTAGAAGTCCAGATCTCTATAACTAGCATTGATACTTCAGTCTTATATCTACTGAGACAGGGACTAGAATTCTAGATTTCTTTACACTGTTTTTTCACTTTTTTTTATATATATATCTCAATATCTCATAGCTACATAGAGAGGGATTAGAAAATCTAGATCTCTATAATTAGTATTTTTATATCAATGTCTCATAGCTGCATAGACAAGGACTGAAACTCTAGAACTGTACAGTATAGCGAGTACGTGTGTCTTGCTGTTATTTAGCTACATTGACAGGTGCTAGAAATCTAGATCTCTATAGCTAGCATTCATATCTCTATGTCTCATAATTTCACTGACAGGGGCTAGATATCTAGACCTCTATAACTAGCATATATATCTCGGTGTCTCATAGCTTCATTGACAAGGGTTAGAAATATAGATCTCTATAACTAGCATTTATATCCCGATGTCTCAAAAGTACGTAGACAAGGATTAGAAATATAATCACATAAAATGACTCATTTTCATTTGTTTTAAACCGTTTATAGATAGCTTTATCAAGACAACTTCAAACTCTTATTAACTTCATTTTTCTTACTTCAATGGCGTCCTTATCTCAATTAGAATTTTTAATGGCAATATAATCCTTTAAAAATTAAATAATTTCCCCTTTGGATACTTTTAGACGATAATGCTATTTTTATTAACAATATAAGATTTTAGAAATTAAATAAATTTTCCTTTGGATAATTTCCGACGATAATATAATTTCTAATAACAAAATAACCCTCTAGATAATTAAATATATTCCTCTTTAGATAGTTTAGACAATAATGTCATTTCTAATAACAAAATAACCCTCAAGATAATTAAATTTTTTCCTTTTTAGATAATTTAGACGATAATATTAGGCATAGAGAATGAGAATGAAATTTTGTGTATTTTGGAAACACTGAAATGCATAAAAACGACATTTATTGCATTGTATTATCAATATCAATATAAACTACTTTGACACATAGAGTTTTTTACTATTTTATATTTATAACAACCTTTTACATACCAATGTATATAAACAGATCTGTTATTAAGACTTCAGAGACAATATCTTTAAGAGCAGAAGGACTTACAGGGAGGAAACCCAGTGTTGTTCAGGATGCATTTTTATATACAATTATTTTATATATTTTGTTACTTAAATTTTTCCCCAGATTTTATGTCACTACAGACCCTCATTTCCCGTACCAAATACTTATAAGACACTTTATAGATTTGGTTCTAAATATACTTTTATTGTATATTATTCAATTTTGTGTTTAAGCCAAAAATATTCTTGTGAATCTATCTCTTATCAAATGACATTTCTTTTGTGAAATATTATTATTATTATTATTATTATTATTATTATTATTATTATTATTATTATTATTATTATTATTATTATTATTATTATTATTATTATTATTATTATTATTACTGAATAGACTCAGGTATGCTTTCTATATAGTACAGGTATATTGATATTATTCACTTGTTATCATTTACATTATATTTAAAGAAACCCTGACATTATATTTGAAACGAAGTAATTTCTCATTTTGGGCTTCATCAGAAACAAGAGCTTCAAGAGACCCGAGGGTGTGAAAAGGATCTCTTTCAGGTAGAATTGACTTCCAACATGTATTTTAATGATGTTAATAAGGGCTTCATTATTTCTGAATGTCCTCATGTACAACACCTTCAGGAAACTGTAGATATTAGTTTATATTCTATATGATATTTTATGATCTCGATGAGGTCTTCTTTATTTCTGAATTGCCTCCTGTACAACACCTTCAGGAAACTGTAGATTTTAGTTTATATTCTATGTGATATTTTATGATGTCGATAAGGCCTTCATTATTTCTGAATGTCTTCATGTACAAAACCCTCAGGAAACTGTAGATTTTATTTTGTATTTTTATGATATTTTATGATGTCGATGAGGTCTTCCTTATTTCTGAATTGCCTCATGTACAACACCCTCAGGAAACTGTAGAGTTTAGTATACAGTATATTTTTATAATATTTTATGATGTCCTCATGTACAGCACCCTCAGGAAACTGTAGATTTTAGTTTATATTCTCATTATATGTTATGATGTCGATAAAGTCTTCATTATCCTGAATGTCCTCATGTACAACACCTTCAGGAAACTGTAGATTTTAGTTTGTATTTTTATGATATTTTATGATGTCAATGTTGCATTTTTCCAGTTCTGAATTTTAGCTAAGCTTACACACCGATCTATTAGAGCTGGGCTACTTGATCAATTTTCGCTGCTTGATTAAGGAATTTTGTATCGAATCTGTGCTTGAACACTGATCTTAGAGACAGCAGCGTTAAACCACCTACCCCTTGTCGGTATGTACATGTGTGAGCCAAATAGTTATATGGACACTCATGTGGGTCTTGCAGTGTTCTCGAGCACCACCCGAGTAATTATGTGGAAACCTATGTGAGTCCTACAGTGTGCTCAGGCGCTATACATTGAGAGTGATCATGTAACCGACCATTTATGATTTTTAGTTACAATTGTGTGATCTCCAATGTTTATATATTATCTGATTTTTAGTATATATTTGAAGATTTTCACATTTTTGTACTAAAAAGCAGTGTGAGACTTGTTTAATACTTGTTTCTGAACGACTTAGTTAGAGATAATTGTAATAATAGCTAGGTTTTTTTAATTAATGTACTGTGTATGAGCCTTTTTAAATAAATTTTGATACATGATAATTATTTAAATTTTCTAAATGTTGGATAGTTTTTCATAAAGAAAGCATATTTTTTACTAATAAGAGTAGTTTGATATTTGCATATTTAGTCCTTTCGGAACTGTTAAGTTTTTCCAATTATAATAATATTTTAATATGATTGTAAGCTTTTGTTTTCATACAGTACTTTTATTGTAGGAATTATCAGTACTCTGTTCCCTTGTGACTGATTTGTTAATATTCTGTGTACATTTATGTTTCAATTTTAAAACTTTATAACTTTTCAGCTTCAAATCTTCATAACTTTAAAGCTTCAAAACTTCTTACAGAGCGAGAAAAGGAAGAAATATAATCTTGATGCAACAGGCTATTTTGTCAGAGTTCTGTTACATCATCCCTTAAAACCTATATAATCTATCTGTAATTAAAACGTAAAAAAAGAGATAATAAACCAGACACTTATATTTTACACATTTTCATGTGCAGTAATATTTTGATGGTCAAACAGTGTATTTATTTGCATTATTGTTTTATATGAGATTAAAAGTTAAGCTAAGAACCTTTAGGAAAACAGTGAATAAAAAAATACATGTTACCCAAAATTATATTGCCCTGTATATTTGTACATAGAATGGTTTCACTGGTTTCACATCAAATATTTTATTTCTTGTAATAGCAACCAATATTTCGTTTTCTTTCATTAGAACTTTCTGTCTGTACATGTTTGTATTACTGTTGTATTATTTATTACTTGCAGACCAACACGACTCTAAATATGGCCCATAATCTTGTGCAAACAACCAATATCTTTCATTCTTTTTATAAACCATCATGAATGTGATCTCATTCTAATATATAATTTTTTCATGATATCATTACTTGCATACCAGCATGTAAATGAACTTGGTCCATGATGAAATTTAAGTAATTTAGGCTTTTTTTACATTTACCTTTATTCTTCCAGAAAAATTAGTGGTCGCAGTGGTAGCGATTCTTCGGGCGGTGGTGCTAGAGGTGTCCTAAAACGAATGGCCCGAGTCACAAGCGATGAGACCAATCAAGTGGTGAGCCCAGGTCGAACTTCCTCTAATGAAGAACAAGGAGTGCTAGGTGCAGGGCTTCCCTTACTCCAAAGACTAAAACTTCTCAAGGAGAAAGAAGAAAAAGAAGATAGAGAAAGACAGAGAATAAAAGAAGAGGAAGAAAAGCAGCAAGAGGCACCTCCAAAGGAGGAAGAACCAGAGGTTATTGGTGCTGGATTACCTCTCTTTGCTCGTCTAAGACTTTTGAAAGCAAAAGAAGAGAAAGAAAAGATGGAAAGAGAAGAGAAGGAGAAGACTGAAAAAGAAAAAGCTAACAAAGAAGAAAATAAAGAAGGAGTAGCGAGTACACAAAAAGATATTGCAGATAAAGTTGTGTCACCGGTCAAAGATCAGCCTACAAAACCTTCTCTGCCGTCAGCACCAACAAAAGGAGAAGGAGAGGCGACTGCTGCACCACAGCCAACAGAGGTCAAACCTAGACTAGGAGGAGGTCTGCTTAAAAATAAACTAAGAGCTGCTATTTTATCAAAAGCTGCTCCTCCTTCGTCAGGCACTGAAGAAGCAGCAGCAAAACCAGAGCCTGTTACAACTACTACCCCAACAATAACAACTTCAACTACAACAAGTCAAGCAACGGCCACGATTAAGCAAGAAAATTTCGAAGTAGAATCAAACCCTCAAGTGAAAAGCCCCATTAATGATCTCAATAAAGGTGTTGACTCGAAATCTGGTGTTGATGGAAATGTTGATAAGGCGGACAATAATAATTCCATAGCCTCGAAAGATATTCACGCGAATAGTAACAGTGTGCAAAGTGGTGATGTGTTAGAAAAAGCTTTTGGGAAACTCTTATCCAAAAAACTCAACACGGCGCCTAAAGAGAGGACTAGTTCACCTGTGATAGAGAAGTCTGCTAAAGACGTTCTCAAACTGCCATGTACAACGACGAAGGACAAAATTAATCGAAGTGATAGTTTTAAGAAAGCCATGGATGAGGGTTTGTTCAAAGGTACAGAAGGAAATGATTTAAATATCAAGCCCAGTGACGAGGCTGGGAAAGTAGACCCAGGTAGGGAGAGTGACAATGAGGAACCGCAACATGCCATGGAGAGTAGAAAAGATGGCGAGAGCCAAAGTGAAAACGAATTGTCGCCTGTGAGTGATGCCAAACAAATCGTTGAAAAACAAGATTCAGAAGAGGACAGGAGAAAAAGTATTGATAAAACTGCAAAGAGTGATGTGGATGAAAAGCCACAGAGACAGGGGTCGAGTGAGAAAAAAGAGGGTTCTCCTAAAAGTGTCAGGAGACAGCCTTCGATACAGGTGCCTCCAGTACCACATAAGAAAGTTGACTCTCTCAAAGTAAGCTTCATTTTACCTTTTTTTTTATTATTTACCTAGTTTTTTACATTCTATTATGCTAATGCATCGTTTATATATGTGTTTTAGATTCTCCATAAACCCCCCTTTTTTATTACAGTTCTTTTCCACTCAGGAATTTATATTAATTTAAGAATTTGGTAGTATTGTGTATAAAACTTTCACAATCGTAATGCCCGTGCAACTATAAAGCTTATGGTAAGATGTTTATTATTATTATTATTATTATTATTGTTATTATTATTATTATTATTATTATTATTATTATTATTATTATTATTATTATTATTATTATTATTATTATTATTATTATTATTATTATTATTTTATAGGCTAGGATTTCTGAGCGCAGACAGAGTGAAAGTACATTTAATCTCCTTATTTTATTCATCCAGCTTTTCTTGTGCATGAAATATGCAGTATCTGATAACTTGATATTAATACTATTAGAATAATTATCACCTTTGTTTGGGGAATGTTGCTATTTACATTAATAAATTTTCTCTTTGTGAGGAAAAATCTTGGAGCTCATCCCATTAAATATATAGGATTGCTGTTTGGTTCGGTTTACAAGCTCCTTAAACTGAATACACATTGTTTTTACTCATTAAGAACAAATTTTTTTAGACGATTTTATTAGTATTTAGGGATGTGTAGCATATATATATATATATATATATATATATATATATATATATATATATATATATATATATATATATATATATATATATATATATAAAAATTATTACTCTTTCTGCGAGACAAACTCCATAGATCTTAAACAGTATATATGAATTACATATTGGTTCGCAAGCTCATTTAACTAAAACCAATTTCTCAGTGCTCTAGAAAGAAATTTATATTCACTCAGAATCTTGCTCAGTAGAATAAGTTTAACTTTCAACGAAACCTGTTTTTGTAATCACAAATATCCGATAAGGTAGGTTTTTGTTGGCTTCGTACTAAGTATTTGAATTTTTCTTAATTCGTTATATATTTCTATTCATATCAGATTTCCTTAATATATTTTTTCATTGTTTTCCATTATTTTATATGTTATCTTATTTTTGTTTTATATATTTATACAAATGCACGGTTTATAATTACTATTAAAAAAACATCTGCCGGTCAAAAGCAAGTTATAAAGGTAATGCTAGACTGCAAGCTTTAAATAATAATGGTGTCTTTACAACAAAAATCCACATACTAGTTAGAGGAGAGCTTCTTTTATTTTATTTCCAATAAAAGGAGAATCTGTAGTGTAATTCTCTACTGGGTGCAGCTTAGTGCATGATTAAAATATTATATTAGCCACTTGAATTAAATCTTTATTTTTTTGCAAGTAAACCCAAGTGTTAGTGAATCTTGCATTATTTTTTTCAGTTTTACAGTAACAATTTGTACGTGAAATTTTAATCCTTCATTTTTCTCGTTACGTATAAACTCGTTCACAAGATAATAAATATTAATTTCATGCCTTGCAGTTAGGAATCCTGTTACTATCAAGTATATATAGATAATAAAGATAGCTATGCAAGGTTATATAGTTTAGAAAAGTCATGTTAATTGAATTATCACTGATAGGCAGATTTCACACCAATGTGGCACATCGCACGTGGCATGCCACGTGGCACACCAGTTGAAAACGAACATCCGGAAATATATGACACCATTTACACAGAAGTGGCGTGACACGTCCCATGTGCCACGCCACTTCTGTGTGAAAGGTTTCATATATTCCCGGATGTTCGTTTTCAACTGGCGTGCCACGTGCGATGTGCCACATTGGTGTGAAAGCGGCCTAAGACAAAAAATACGGCACCATAACTCAAACATTCCTTTTAAATCTCATTTTTGTGGCATCCTGTGTATGTAGAAACGCCTACCGAGCTTCTCATATATTTTTCTAAGGATTGTATAATAAGATACCAGCTTTCCATACGGTGGTATGCTACTTATATATAATTATGGCAGTGTTGAAAATCGCAGATTAAAGAGAAATTCTACTTAGTATATTTAAAAAATATGCATTATATATGTGCAGTACTTTTAAAATTTTTAGGGCCTCTTGTCTTATCACGATGGTATATATGCTGTTGTATACAGTAACTGATGTAAAAGATTGGTATTAAAATGATTTTTTCTTGCTGGCAATAGGGTAAAATATTAAAAAAACATCCATTAGTGTAGGTAACTTTCTCAATTTTATTGATCAGTTTTGGCTGTTTATGAATCAAGTGATCTCTATATTGATATTGTTTCAGCTCTTTTTTTCATATTTCATGACTTGAAAAATAATAAAAAAAAAAAAAAAAAAAAAAAAGGAGGTTTGGAGATTCTTGATTCGGGGTAGGCTAACCATGCTGCTATGGGACGTGGGGTACCCGTTGAAAAGGCTGATGGTTTCAAAATAGTCATATATAAATAAAACTGTCAGGAACGCATTACAGAATTTTAGTGTGTCATTACTAATGGAAGTTTACAATTTCTTTGCCCAGCTTGATAATGGATTATGCATTGGTACTGCAGATTACATATTTTTATGGATTCAGATATTTGAATTTTGAATGTATTTTATTGTTAAAGATTATTGCTTTTATAGATTCAAAAGCTTATCTTGGGTGGTAGTTGCTTAACAGAATAAATATTCTAGAAATATTTAAGAAATTAGTAACCACAAGCGATTATGGTTGCTTTTAGTCTGTTGCTTAAGTCTCGATATCAAATATATATTTCAGTTAAGAAATACTTCTATATATCAGCGATTACTCTGTTATTGGCATGATTTTAAAACGAGATATTATTTTATTGTATCAGCAACTGCATCATGGCTGTAAACTTATGAATCGTAGTTGAATATTGTTTAGAGATAACTGTATATATTTTATTAGATTTTAGTGTACAAGTTACCAGTATACTACACATCTGCATTTAAGATATGTGCAAATGCACATTTCTAGGTTAGATAAGGTTAGGTTAGGTTAGGCTAAGTTTGGGTTATTAGATTATTTATCATTTCCCACTATGTTTTTCACATGTATGTATTGGTAACTTGTAAAAAACATACTTATTTATATGTATTTTCTTAATGATATGACAAACAACTCCTTGATGTCTTTTAAGCAAATCGGTCCACTGTACTGTCGTGGGGTATTTTCTTTTATGTAAACGAAGTGGAATTTGATTGGAGGTATAGATAGCATTGTAGTATACAACTAGTACGAGTCGAATAAGCATGAAATATACATTCTTTTCCAGATCCCTTTTACCGAGAACAGTTTGTCAGTATGTTGAATTCGCAAGGTTTATTCCAGGACATAACGTCTAGAGTCTTGTGTATGTTCCTTTCATCAAAAAAACATCCAAGTTTTTGCTAAGAGACTCTTAATGGCTCGTGCTTATTGGAATGGAAAAAGAAGAACCCCATACAGAAGTTGGGAACAAACGTCTATGTACTAAAATTTAGTTCCTTGTGGATGTAAAATGGCTCTTATAGGGATGAGGTACTTCACCAGTGTAGGAAGTTCTTCATCACATTGCCAGCAAAGTCTTCACATGTCCAGTGGAAAGACTTTGCTATTTGTAAAACGACATTAACGTTAATTTCTACAGATAGTGACATTGTTATGAACTAGAGTTGGTCTTAGTCATTTTCTTATGCTACCTCTTGTTATGCTTATGCTTGAAACTTGATATTGGCTATGGGGCCTCGCGGCAAAAGAACCTTGACAACTTACCTTGTGGGTGACCCAAACAGAGTTGTGGAAGGAAAATGTGGCTCCCTATTATCCCCTAGGAGCTAAGATGAGTGGCTGAGATATAATGGCCTCTGGGGAATGTTTGTGCTTTGACTCGGGGCCCCTAACAAAGGGGATAGGGGCCAGTATATATATGTAAAAAAAAATATATTATTATGACAGAAATGAAACTTGCTTTGTAATTAAGATTTAGTAAGTATTTAGAACTCTATACCTCCAATCAAAATGTGCACAGCAAAAGTGCAGCATTTTATATGTGGTGATCAATATGGGATGAGTCAATTTCATGATTTCCTTTAAAATCAGGTACCAAGTGAGGATGTCTCTCCTCCTTTATCGTCGCCTGAAAGTACTGAAACGCCTGAAAGAAAGACTCTGAAGAGTATTCTCAAACGTATGTCTCGCGAGGATTCCAGAGGGAATCTCTTACCACCTGACGGTGCTGATTTAAAAAAGCTCATGAAAGCTCCAACGGTCGAGGGATTTGTGGCCAGAAGATCCAAGTTTAGCAAAACCGTTTCTTTCCAGAGAAAGACACTCTCTTCCCCTCCCCCACCTGCTCTTATGGAAGAGCTTAAGAGCTCTTCGCTGTCACAAAGTGAGCTTTCCCCCGTTCCTGTGATTCCTACTATTATTCAGCCGCCCATTTCTCAAAAGGAAACACCAAAAGATACTTGTAATACTCCAGATGGGGTCAGTAAGTTAATGGTTAAACTCGGTAGCATTGGACTGGATGGAAATACAGACACTCAAACGCAAGATCTCGTTATAGGGGTCAGAAAAATATTAAGAGATAAAATGGTAAGTATTTATTTTACAATTTCCTTTGTTTTTTTTCTTATATCGTAGATCCTGTTAACCATACTTTGATTCCACGTCATGATATTGCATGAAATAAGTGTTCTTGTCATGATTGATGCCCATTATTTCATTACTTACCTAAACGTGTATGATCTAAGTACATATAAACCCTCTTTATTATTCGTAGCTTAGCTTACGTAATTATACTATTTTTGCTATACAAAATACATAAATCTAGCATTGTTCACTTAAATGCTTAAGCTGTTTGTTATTAAAATATATGTAGAATCTATAGTCAGCTGTCGTTTAGGCAACTAATAATCGTTGAAGCTGTCACTTGACTATATTTTGTGGTCACCAGGATGACGTGGAGGTAGCGTGGGTGGCACGTGTGAAGGAGCTCCAGCAGCAGTTGGCTGATAGAGACGCGACCATTAGACATCTCACACACACCATTACTAGGCTGCAGGTGGGTGCATGACACTCGTATCACCCAGCTGAGTTATCTAGTTTTTTTGTTGTCTGTTTTTTTCCATGAAAATCATATTACCTAGGTGAGCTATCAATTTTTTTATGGCATAAAAATGGTGATAAAGTGACCGTCAACCTTATTAGTTTGGGGTGCAGAGAAGCGGAAATTGATTCAGAAAGTATATTAGATAAGGAATCATGTCATTTTATTTTTTCTGAATTCATCATATTTTGCAGTTACAAAATTCATATTTGGAGTATATTATCGTTTTATGCAGTTGTTGTTTGATCATGAGCAGTGTGATATTAGCTTGACGGATGTCCTTATATATAATGCGCAAGTTTGCATTTACAGACGGTAGAAGTATTTTTTTTTGTCGCTTTTCATGTGACTAATGGGAAATTACAGTCAAATTTTGAGCTAATTTTTTTTTTTTTTGCCATTAGCAGCCTGAGCTCATCTACAGCCAGTAGCAAAAAGTGCTTTTGGGTGTATGTCTGTGAAATTTTGGTTTAAAATCCATGTAAATGCCCTCACGTGCACTGTCATCTAAACAAAGAACCGTGTGAGTTATGTTGTTATTTTGCAGACCGCTCCTGAGAAAATACTTGTGTCACCCCTTAAATCATTTTCCTTACGCGGTATTTAAAGCGTTTATAGAAAACGTAATTGTATTTAATGCCCAACTGACTGAAAACAGCACATGGCGATGCACACGTTTTATCGCTTAATATTTTGTAGAGTTTTTTCTTTCTTTTTTTAAGAGAGAGAAAAAGATAGAGGATAACTGGTGCTAGAGACACGACGATCAGAATTCTATTAGGTTGCTGCTAAATGTTTCCTTGTATGTGACCATTCTTGACGTTTGATATTGGTATTTAAAGAGCAATAACAACACACTTAGGAAACGTTTTATGCAAAATTTCTACTGCTCCTGAATATTTGAAACAAAGTTACCGGTACATATGGCATGATATTTTTTTTTCTCGCCAGCAATGAATATTATATCCAAATATTGGATTCATTTGTATATATTGACAGAGATTTATTATTTATCATATATTTATTAGCAGTGGACTACAAAAATGTGTGTTTAGAAATTCGTATTAATTTATATATATATATATATATATATATATATATATATATATATATATATATATATATATATATATATATATATATATATATATATATATATATATATATATATATATATATATATAGAGAGAGAGAGAGAGAGAGAGAGAGAGAGAGAGAGAGAGAGAGAGAGAGAGAGAGAGAGAGAGAGAGAGAGAGAGAGAGAGAGAGAGAGAGAGAGAGAGAGAGAGATTTTCTTAGAGCTAAAAACTAATTAAACATTATCTTTAAAGGTGGAAATTGGTCAATATTGAAGAGAATTGTAGCCCTTTTTCTTACATGCAATTTAATATACTGGAAATCTTTTATTATGTGATGGGGAACGACTTTTAAATTCTAGATTTATTACAACTTTACGTGTTTATATTGTAATTTATGACTATCTGTCATATTCTAGAATTATCTTTAAATCTTGAAACCAAAAAAAATATCAGTAATTAAAGAAAAATCAAGGACTGTACCAGCATTAAATTCAACTTAAAGATATGAAATATAATTACATCCTAACAGTCGCGGGAAGTTAGGAAGGGCATTTAACCTTAATTCCCCAGCTCCAGCCTGTCTGCATTCACTCACATTCGAATGGTGATTAGTACTTATACCTAAAATGGCAAACAACAATCTGTATTAACCGTAGGATTGATTTAAAGCAAATACAAACCTCAGTTTTTATTAAAAGGTCTTACATTAAGAACAAAACAACGAATAATTCTAGATTGTCATGCCATAAAACTGCCTCAAAAATAACTCAAAGTAATAAGAAAAATTAAATTAAAATGTAGTTTGCCGTTTTATGTCATTGTTAATCCCCATTATGGGAGAACACAGACAGGTTGAAGCTGGGGAATGAAGGCTGTATGTCCTTTCTAACTTCCCAAGGTGGGCTCATGCACGGAACTTCCCAAGGTGGGCTCATGCACGGATTTTTTTTTTTTTTTCGCTTCCCGAATCAAGCGCTCTTGGTCATAAATTTTACAGAGGCTTCTGTCACTTTATATCATTTTTACTCCTTCAGTAAGTATCAGTAGTTCTTAGTTGAGGTCAATTAGGATGGAGTCCTACATTGGTTCCGCGGGTTATAATCAAATAGAAGGTAAGGTTAAATTATGTCATATCAGACGTCTCCTGAATATTAAACATCTTTAGTACTTGAGTCCCTCATTTATGTTGATATAAAATTCATCTTCTTTGCCGTCAATTTTATAATTAATAAAAAATTACCATATTCTCGAGATTAACTGAGAGATGTCACCCAGATAAAAATCCTAATGTTGTTCTTGGAGCTCTTGAAGAATTGGGACCTTCTTTCATCAACATCGAAGAAAGGTCAGGTGTGGTTAGGTTAGAACTTGAGATTGGACTTTAGGCTCAAATTCTAAGGCAACCTGACCTAGTCTAACCTTTCTCTGCTGTTGATAAAAGGCAGGTCCCGTTCCCCAGGAGCTCCAATATCACACCATGACTCTAAAATATCCTTATGCTTCAGATGGAAACAGATGGTTTTGTATCAGGTCATGAGCTGAGTTTGTTAAGGTTATTAATGTGAGAAGTAACTGTCTAAGAATATTTTCGTCGTATTTTTTCATTTTCATGTTTTGTTATTATTTTTGTTATCATTTTTGACGGCTTAAGATATAATTTCTGCATGTCACGAATTGTGTACATAGTTCCTACATATATTATTGTGGACTCACATTTGTTTACAAGTCTTGTCAGAATTTTAATATTTACAAAAATGTCCATTATAATGAAAGTCCACCTTGTGTGTGTGGTGTACATATAAATTTTTTTTTTTACTTTTATATATAAATAACTTAAGACATATTTTTATTTTGATTGTGTATATGTATATATAATGTCGTTGTGTAAAAACCAAAATGGCATATTCTACTCTCTACATACCTTCCATGTACACTTGGATGTCTTGGCCCTGACTTGTGATTTTGTGTGATCCCTGCTGACCCTTCTGTGACCTGTACATAGGCGGGTGTCAAAAGTGAAGGCATTTCAGGGGAAGGTAGTCCAGGCGGTGGAACCAGACCCCCTGCTCTCATCAGGTCTCCTTCAGATGCCAGTTATAGTGGTTCTGATGATGACGAACCACTTTTTATGGTGAGTTATTTCAGATTAGTAATATTTACCAGCTCCGGAAATCAGGTATTATTTCATTATGTACATATATGATGATTACATGTATATGTGTACTCTATATGTGTATTCGATGCGTACTCAGACTACTATTAATTATTGTTATTTTTAGGACATAGTTTTAAATGAATCTAGCAGTATTATCAGAATATAAATATTTTATTATTAATATAACTGAGAAAGGTTATTACTTATAACTTAATAAGGAACATCTTACTTAATAAAGCCTCTGCATTACTTACAAAAAATACCAGATTATAAACATAGTTCTATTAAAAAGCCTAATCAGTATTGATAAAAGGTATCAGTTTGTGTGATGTTAGCCATGAAACTGCTCAAGCACTCCTTGCAAAAGGTATTAATGTCTAGGATAAATTTGCAACTAAGACATTCTGCCAGTCATAGCAAATGACAGTAATTTTTAGGATCTATTATTGGTAATGTCTAAGGGTATTAGTTTTAGAGAGAAAAACTGGCAAAATGCTATTATCAAAGGGTATTATCTACTCGAGGACTTATTCAACTAATTTATATTATCTAGTACTGGTAAAAGATGTCCAAAGACCCCTTTTTGCAATTTTTATTATTTATTTTATTATTGATATTATCATCTCATCTTTTGACTTTTGTCAATAATGCAGATATTTTTTATGTTTTGGTAATTACTGTTATTTTTCATTTATTATTGCAATTTTTCCCATTATTAATTTTTTTACTGACTTTCCCCGTATAGTCGAAGTATTTTTGGTTCCCCATATAACTGAATTTCCAGTGGACGTCCATGATATTATATGAAACTGGAATAATAGGAATTGTTATCCTGGAATGACTGGAATTCAATCTGTAGAAAGATTTTGAATCTACTAAAGAAGCTTAGCCCCAGTGTTATTCTTATTTTTAAGGCAAGTCACCTAACTTAGCCTAATCTGGCCTAAACCTAGCCTAGCCTGACGATTTCCAAGGTTATTTAACTTCATATGGGGTATTGGGGGTGACTCATCTTTACATAATTCATATTTATTGTGAAAACAATGCAAAATATGCACAATTAGCAAGAGCATGTACTCAGTGTAAGGATAACATCTGCCAAGAAGAAATCCTTTGCAAGAAGGCAACCGTTCCAGCCCTTGGTAGAAAAGGGAGTCCGCGACGTAAAACTGTGTATATAGCATATGCTGATAAATTGATGACGAAGAGACTTATCCGTTGCATGAGAGACGTTCAAAGCACATTGGTTATTTTTTCATGAAAAATTGCTATAGTGACATGACAAAACTGCATTCGAAGGAAAAAAAAAACCGTAGTTATGGAGATTATTTACGGATATTTTGTGTGTGAATGTTCTTTATGTAGCATATAATGGGTGGAGTTGGTTATATATATATATATATATATATATATATATATATATATATATATATATATATATATATATATATATATATATATATATATATATATATATATATATATATATATATATATATATATATGAAGTGTATTATGCAAAGAAAGGTGCTATTTGAATAGAATTGCTGTTCTCTCTCTCTCTCTCTCTCTCTCTCTCTCTCTCTCTCTCTCTCTCTCTCTCTCTCTCTCTCTCTCTCTCTCTCTCACACACACACGTTTTTTTTTTATCCCATATATTTCCTTTTTCTTTGGATAAATTAAATTGTATTCCATTTCGGAAATATATTACTTTTGAAATAAACCTGCGCATTGTTGAAAACCACTGGTTTATATCCTCACGTAGTACTGAACAAATCTTTAAAAATGGGACAAAAAAAAAAAAAAAAAACAATAATATCAAGGAAAGTATGCGCTGTAGTAAAGATAATACAGAAGCATCATATCCTTGAACGAAATGAAATAAAAAATGAGCAACTCTTGAACGTTTTTCTCTCATTTTCGTTCTTGTTATTCATTCTGGGTAGAGAATTGTATTACCCTCAAGTAATTTTCCGTCCTTGTAACTTGATTGGCTATCTCTTGACTGCTAACGAGAAATAATTAACTTCAAATGGTGATAAAATCTCAAATTGTCACATAGGATTTTTACCAAGACTTGCTCAGTTTTTCGGTGTCATTTGATCCGTGTGGTCATTAAAAATGGTTTCTGCTGTCGGTGAAATCGGTTTCCAGGTAGTGTTTGACAATAAAATACGTATTTATAAAGTAGTGTTTGACAATAAAATACGTATTTATATTAAACTATTGCTCATAATATTAGCATATCTTGTTTATTGCCAGTGTTTAGTGATGTTATATAGAAGTCGGAGAAAAAAAATTTAATTTGCTCATATATGTATCCCTGGCTTCGCATCAAGATTTTTAGAAAAACGTATTGGTAAGTTTATATATTCTTTTAGTTTGATTGGGAAAGTTTTTTTTTATGAATTGCAGTATAAACTCTCAATGAATTTCGGGGTAAATGTTAACTAGCTTAATCTAATCCTCTTTTCTGACCTGATGTAACGTGAAGTTAGGTAAGGTTAGTTTACAGAAACTGAAAACAGCCAGAAAATAGATATACTGTATGTTGATTGGAAATTATTCTTGTAGAAGTATATCGTACTTTTATGGCTTGTTTTGGGGTATAATGTAATAACTATCTGGTAATGTTTTAAAACGTGTGATGAAGGGGATGTGAAAAAGAGAGGTGTTTCAGATAGTGTTTTTGGTTTGAGTGGAGCAATTATGTTAAAATCATTAGGTTTACGACCTAATGGCGGATGACTTTCAACCTCTGTACGGTATTTGCCCTATGTATGCTTGTCTTTACCATACTGCAGCATTTAAGTTTGAGAAACTAACCGCGCTATACCATGAAGTTAATGTTTAAACATCTGTAGGGCTGGGAGATGTCTTTATCATACTACAGCATTTAAGTTTTAGAAACTAACTACGCCATTCCATTGAGTTGTGGTTTGACCATCAGTAGGACTGGAAGATGTCTTTACCATACAACAGCATTTAAGTTTGAGAAACTAACTACGCCATATCATGAAGTTTAGGTTTGAGCATCTGTAGGGCTGGGAGATGGCTATAAACATGAAATTCAGGTAGTTTTTTTTTTTTTTTTTTACTTAACTAACCCCAAAATGCCTTGATCTTTATCCCGGTATTCTTAGCAATCATTATCTCCACGATTACCATGCTAATGTACTTAGGTTAGAGAAACTACTCTAGTTTTGCCGTTTCTAGGTCGTATATCTCGTCTGGATTAATAGCAAATTTCGTAAATAGTCAGTTTGTACGAAGGTCATTATTAAGTTTTCAGTGAAATGCAAAACTTTTACTGTAATAGGATTTTATACAAGTTTATCTAGCTTTCTTAGTTTGTGAATTTAAGGATATATATATATATATATATATATATATATATATATATATATATATATATATATATATATATATATATATATATATATATATATATATATATATATATATATATATATATATATATATATATATATATATATACAAGCAGTATATACGTTCATCTCTTCCTGTTTCATTGTCCGTACCTTGAATATCTTGACAGAACATTATTTCAATACATTAGAGATATCATCACTACCACAAAACATTTCTACTATTATCATCATAAATATGACTTTTCTGTAACTAGTGCTACAAAAACATATTTCCTATTATTAATGCTACTGTAGACACTACTTTTCTATTGCTACTGCTATTGTAAATGATACTTTTCTTTTACTGCTAATGCAAAATTGTTTTTGTCACCACTCTTACTGCTAATATCACCCTTCTGCTACTCCTCCTACTAGTAGTAATACTGTTAGAGAGAGAGAGAGAGAGAGAGAGAGAGAGAGAGAGAGAGAGAGAGAGAGAGAGAGAGAGAGAGAGAGAGAGAGAGAGAGAGAGTACACCTTATTATATTCAAAACTACTGAATACTCTGCTTCATTATTACCCTCACTCAGCAATACTGTACTCAGCCAACCTATAAAGGTAGCAGAAGGAATTACCCTGACCTTCAGGGGCTTCTAGTGAGAATATGAGAGACCTTTGGAATTTCAACTTCCGAAAGTGATATTATTATTATTATTGCTTATGGATTGGAAACACAAGTGTGTGGTGAGTTTGCTGTAATTTTCACTGAAGAATATTTGTGAACTATGAATATGGATATAATGCCTGTATTCTCTGTACTGTGATACAATTTACAAGATGTCAATCTGTCGTTTCCTAGTAATTTTAAAATTCCATTTGAATTGATTGTATATTTTATTAGACAAAATGTTATTTTATATTAGGAATTTCTATCAATGAAGCCTTGATTAGAAGAGTAATAATAATATTTGTGCTAAAGCATTAATTTTTGTGCATCATATATATATATATATATATATATATATATATATATATATATATATATATATATATATATATATATATATATGTATATATATATATATATATGATCATCTTCCCCAGAAATAATGCTTGGTTATAGTGTGCAAGATTAGAATGTTTGTCATATAGTAGGGTTAAGTGTGAGAGAGAGATTAAAAAACGCCTCATTTGCCTTGCCTGAATGAAACAATTTTTTTATATAAAGATATATTTATCCTCTGGAAATTCAGTTTTCAGAAATAAAATTCATCTTTACTTGCTGTCACTGTATACTTCTGTAATGTTAAATATAAATAACATGGTATATGTTATATACCTAGAAATAAGTACACAAAGTTATGGAGGAAAATATTTATACAATCCTCTGATTTTGTCATTTCAGCTCTATTGTCCCATGTGCTGAGATATTGATATATTTTTTGTATATTGGTAATAAGAAATGAAGTGGAATTCATCTGCATTATAAAGGGTTTTTTTTGGTGGTAATTTTTAAGTAAACCAGAATAATGACTTTGGCATGATTCACCACCCAGTTATAAAAAGTCGAGCATCATGCTTGTGCTACAGTTTTATGGGATATTATGAAGATGAATAACCTCCAGAACCCCATGTAATGTTAATAACCTCGTAATTGTTAAGTTAGGTTAGGTTTGATGACTAGCTTTGTATATATAAATAATCCAAGAGCACCCGTGTGTTAGACTTCTTTACAAGATCTGTTTTCTGTAGTGTGTATGAGAACAGATAGCAAGTTATACCTACCATGAAGGTTTGGGACACAGGTCATCAAAGTGATGTTTAGCACATACTAATAGATGAGAGCAAAGACAGAGCAGCAACACTAATAATTTTCATCTATATTGCTCTCTTAGCAGTCCAAGTTTTTATTCCATACTCGTGAGAGAATGGTCTCTCATTATCTCATAAACTAGCATAATTAATGGTCTCATAAGTTACCCTATTGTAATGACTATTTTTTCTTGATTACATATTGTGCTTACATTTGGTTAATAGTTCTGGGAGTATTTGGTCAACTCCTTAACCTGTTAAAGTGAAATATGCCAAAAATTATCCATGTAAAAGTTATCTACCTTATATATTAAAAGTTGTGCTTCATTTTTAAAGTAAATGTACATAATGTAATAACAGGAAGGATGATTATTGGAATGTGTGTGATTTTATACCTCCAAATTTTTTTTTTTAATATTGTAATACTGATTGTTAATTGATAAAATTTACATTATTAGATTTTTTACACATATAATGATCCGTGTTGTTTCAGAGATGCAATTCTATAGAATCAATCATCCATCAGTCTCCAGATGGATCTCCTGAAAGGATGCATATGCCCCTTGCACAGAGAAGATCTTGGCCACGACAGAGCTCCGTTGATCAACATCAGATTCAGTCAAATAGATTTGCTCGATCTTTGGAAGTTCATAAAGACCCTAATCATATAATTTTAGATATTGGATCTTCAACAGATGAAGACCTATGCTCGTTTTCATCTGATGAAGACCATGCAATATTTGGTGAATTGCCTCAGAACTTTGAAAATGATTATAATGAAGCGGATGAAGATGGTATGTCGGAGGACATATTCCTTGTAGGAGGCGGCGGAGATGAAGAAGACGTGGATGACCTTGATGAAGAGGAGGATGCTGAACCAGGAGAAAGTGCTGAAACAGAATTAAACTCACAAGACTGGGAGGTTCAGTTATTGGCTAGACAGTTAGCAGAGGAACAGCGAGGTGTTGCTAAAAAAGTAGATAGGGATATTGCCGAGGGTCGCTTAGAATCTGCGTTAGCTGATTTACACGAGGCCTTGGCCACAGATAAGCTTGGTACTCTTACTGAGGGTGATTTAGTAAGGTTAGAGAAAGCAGTTCGAACTGAGAGAGAAAAGCTTAGAAGATATGCAAGACTGTATAGTTTGGATGAAAGGCCAGTTTTAGAGGATCAGTTCACATCTTTATATCGTAGTCGATCACAGTTGCTTTTAAATCGTAGCTCTGAACTTTTTCGTGCAGGTCCAACGCAGCGTCGTTTATCTTCCTTGTTAGAGCAGCTTACCAAAATGACCCCCGCTGAGCAGTTTCTGTTGGATCGCTTGGTCTATACTAATGCACGCAAACGAAAGCTTTCTCGACAGAGATCTTTATGTGAAGACCGCTTGGCAGTAAGAAATCAGAGATCCAATCAGTTATTAACTACTAGACGATCAATGAGTGTCTGTTCCCCTCCTCCTGGTAATCCATCAGCTCCTCTAAAAGAAACTGCTCAAACTCCCCCAGACCCTGTGAAGGAACAAGGCCCTAGTGGTGAAAGTGGTCCGCCAACAGTTTCCGCCATGTTATCTTCTTTACAGCGATCGGTTGCAGCCATATCTGGCAGAGGGCGTTCTTCTAGCAACAGTCAAAGCTCACAAAAAGAAGGTGCACCTCTGTTACGGACACCAAGGTAACATCGTTGATGATGTGTGCTGGTGTTTGGATGTTACTTACAATAATAAATGGACAGAAAGCAATAGTGGTCAAACCACATCTGTCTTATACTGCTACGAATGCTCTTCACAACCTCTTTCTTTATGTAATGACTTTTAATGAAGCAACTGTACACAAAATTTATTGATTGTTAAGATTATATCTTACGTAAATCACTGTTTAAATTTAATTTTAATAAAGAGGTTATAGCTCATTAAGCATACTTTGAAATCAGATGACATGCTTACCAAGAGTAGCAGTAAGATATATGGTGCTGCTGCTAATTTAAAAAGGTTATGCTGTTTATGAACAGCACTGTGCTAAGTTAGATGTTATGCTTACAACTACAGGGAGGGTATATTTATGTCCAGTTTATTTGCCATTTTGCACCATTCGAGAAACAGCAGAACCCACTTTGCACATAATATAGATTTATCTCAGACTGTAATAAAAGTTAAAAAGTTACAACTTGGCCAATGACTGCATATAAATACAGTATCTATTCATATGACCTCGAAGTCAAGTAGTTTTTCAGCTGCAAACAGTTAAGCTAACTTAGCTTTTCTCATTTCGCACTTTTAGTATGCGTTATCTCAGATTCATACTGTATTCATGTACCATTAACATAACAGCTATTCAATACAGGTTAAGGAAAGGCTCGTGTAACAAGAAACTAATTAGCATTTCATGAAATCTTTTCATCTGTATAAAGATAACCATACATAACCATATTTTTTCATGTTACAGACCCATACATACTTGTTAAGAAGATATACGTAGGTAATGTTTAAAAAATCCTTGATCATGGAGTACCTCGTAATATACTCTTTGTATTAATAAAAGATCGTTGCCTGTAGAATTTTAATCATCATGATCAAATTTTATATAAATGAAATTTCAAGGAAAAAGGAGTGTTCTTGTTTTGCGTACTTATAATTGCAATGATTCAGTAATGTGCTTTGCTCTGTATGTTTATGTAACAAGTGCTGAATGTTTTTAAGCATTGGACTAGGTTTACCATTTTGTTCCAGTGTAATTTTGTGGTTCACTTATTCTAAAAATTATAAAAATATATTACAGTAGTCAAGTAATTATGATAATCTGTATCTAAAAAATCAAAAGGATCAATATGTAAGTATATGCAGTACTGTATTAACATCAACACAAGTTTTTGGTACACTATATAAATAGATAAATTCCATGTGGGCATGTAATCATTATATAGGCATATATTTGTATCACTTGAGTATCTTTAACGTAAGTGAATAGAGTTCTTTAGATTCCTTGTTTGATATATATATATATATATATATATATATATATATATATATATATATATATATATATATATATATATATATATATATATATATATATATATATATATATATATATATATATATATATATATATATATATATATATATATATATATATATATATATATAATACTATAAATTAAGATCTATTGGAAGACCATTTTATGTTATAATATGCAATTGTAATATTCTTCTTTAAATTACTTTTTCATTATATCATATGAAGTACTTTAGAGGGCTGAAATGGTGAGTAAAAATTGTATATCGCCATATTAGGATAAAAAAAATCAAAACTTATATAGCTTAGGGCTTTTTAAACTTTAATTCTTACTATTTATCTGTGTCACTAAGAAATTAAAAGATATTTCAGAAAAACATGTCTATAAATGTTGAAAGAATGCATCTCCATCAATATTAAAAGAAAATGCAAATCAAACATTTATGCACCGTACTATTTCATTAGTCTCAAACACTGACAATAATAATCTAGGAAGTTTATATTCTGTGATGAAAATCTAAAAGTATTTTGTATGCTTCAGTGACTCCATGTGGAGTGACATTAACAGAATTTTTTTCGCCTTTTGAGAGAGTCTAGAGGTTTAAGTGCGTGGTGTTTGTACCAACAATAAGCATGGTGAGAAAGTGTATAAAAATACCATAAAATCAAACAAAATAAGTTTTAATGAGTTTTTTAAATACTTTGGCACATATGTGATTTTATTTTAATTAAAACTTGCACAGTTTACTTCAGAATTTACTGTCTCAAAAGTAAGAGGGTTGAATCCCATGTGGAATTTTTTTTTTTTTTTTTTTTTTTTTTATCTGCAATCTCGGTTAATGCCAGGTAGTAGATTTAAATGATATTGTAATCTTATATTTCGGAATAAGAGTTGTCCCTCATTTTATGCTGTAAATTACTTCCAGAACTTTCCGTGTAAGTAAAAAATTGCCTTTAGTCCAAACCCTTTTATAAATGTGTCTATACATAGAATATAATCTATTCCCAACCTCTTGTATGCTTTGAAGCAAGCCAATATTACTGTACTGTACTTAACATTGGCCAAATACAGTTTAAATTTACGTGAATTCAGTTCTTTAGTTGTTTTAATGTATTTCTTGGAGGAAAGATTTTATGAAATTTTATATATTTTTCGACAATGTATATTCAAAACCGCACTTTTTACAATTGTGTAAAATGAGGGACAACTGTATATTGTTATATGGTACCATTAAATGATGTGAGGGGACTCTGGTAATGATTAAAATTATGATTGTTGTAAAATCTTCCTAACAATATGTTTCTTGTGAAACACGCAAATTTTTTTACTCTGCATGAGTGTTAGTAAGGCCGCTTTCACACCAAAGTGGCACGTCGCACGTGTCATGCCACGTGCAAAGTACCACTTTGGTGTGAAAGCGGCATAACTCTTCCATGTTATATACATCACTGTAATCTGCTACAATGTTAAATTTTGTTCCAAATTACCTATAAATATATATATAATCATTCAAACATTATTCCCAGAGCAATAACTATGAACATTGTACCCTCATTTAGTAAGTCTTTAAGTGGGCATGGTTAGAAAATTTAATTTACATTTTGCTGGGAAAAACTACCTCGAAAATTCTGAAATGTGAAAATATGTTTATGGCGTGTTATTTTATCATTTGAGAGTTGACATGTACTAAAAAAGTTTGAGAGAGCAAAGTTTTGCTTCACAGTTTCAAAATATATGAGTGTATTGACCATAATGGTAAAATCATTGGAAATTTCTGAACTTTGTGTCTTCTCTACCTTCTTACAGTCAACCTTAGGAAATCTAAAGGATTTCCAATTTTTATAACTTAAAAATATTTTAGATTTATCAAAGAATGAAGTTTAAAGGATTTTCAACTTAAAGTAGCTGAAAATAAGTTAGCTTTACCAAAGAACATATTTTAAAGAATCAATGTATCAAAGAATGAAGGTGTAAGAATTCCATAGCATTATAATATTAAGAGAAGAAACAAGCATTCATCCTCATCTTTATCATTATATAAGATTTTACTGTTTTTAATACATACGTTCTATATATATAGTACTTTATACAATAGTGCTATAAGTGTTAAGTGTTACATGGAAATCTTGCATTAGTAAGCTCGTAATAAGTCTTGATTCGATTATAAGAGTAGTTCGTTTTTTATGTATATTTTTCAATTTGATTTTTTCAAGTGGTACATCAAAGTAAATCAAAACATTTGAGTGTTTAAACAAACTTGGTAACTAGGTATAGGAAATAGTAAGCAGATAGAAGCTATTTGCTGTGTTAAACCCAGTTATTCTCAAAGGATTATAGAACCTCTGTATAGTCATAAAAGCATTTCAAATCGGTTTCCTTTCAGTGGATATATCATTTCTCATATACACATTAAAAAAATAAAGGTATTATTGTGCCTTACTTGATTTATAGGTCTACATTCATCTTAAATAAAATTGCACTCATCGCATCTCATTACTCATCACTCGTTGATAATTTCTCAAATTACCAATTTAAACATACGGAGAGTTCCTTCACACTTATGACCTTGTGAAAGGTATTACATTTAACTATTAATAATGGTTGTTGACTACTTTTCTTCATGCCATACCTAAGCTATTTTTCACTTTCCATCAACCTTGTTCCGAGCCTTTTCAAATATGCGAAGTATTTTACCTTCCTAAACTTTAATAATATTAATAATAATAATAATGTCTGTTTTGGATCATTCATTGTTGTCTGTTGGGACATTTAAAAAAAAGAAGAAATGAAAAATAAGGTTTTGTATGTTGCCCTTTAATTATGTATTAACGGGTAAAAGTTTGATAATGTACAAAAAATATATATCTATATAAATATGACAAATTGAAGCATTGTTTTTTTGACTTTTTTTCTAAATATATATGAGGAACCAACTGGAAAAACTGTAACACCCACAAGTATAATGGGTAAAGTGAAATTTTGAATGTAGAACTGATGTATGCTTGGGTAACTCGTTAACCAAATGGAATATAACTGCGCTCTCTCTCTCTTTTTCTAGAGAGAAAGATGACTGAGGCTGAAAAGTCAGATATACACAAAATAGTTACCAAATTTGTGATAAAAGGCAAATAGGTAGGGAAGAATTTTTATATGGATTGTTTGTATTTTCATGAAGTACCACTTCACTAACATATAACAAGTATCGCTCGACTGACCATAAACAAGGGAAACAAGATTATCTGTTCTAAATACACTCAACCTTCATTTTAATGAACTTCAGTTCAATGTGCAGTACTTCGGATTTAATGGAAAATAATCTGAAGCAGCAGCTTTATTACTTTTCTTCAATTGTAACACCATTGGACAAGAGCCACTACTTCAAGAAAGAGAGATAAAAAGAACTTAGGGCTGCCATCAGCTCAAGACATCACAATAATAATAGTACAAATAATAATTACAGTAATAATAATAATAATTATATATATATATATATATATATATATATATATATATATATATATATATATATATATATATATATATATATATATATATATATATATATATATATATATATATATATATATATATATATATATATATATATATATATATATATATATATATATATATATATAAGGAATGTATTTAAACCATTCATGGGTAGAGGGGTACTTTAGAATAACTGACTCTCTCTCTCTCTCTCTCTCATATAAACAAATTGAATTTATTATATTTATAGTGTACTGGTATTTTACATATCACAATAAAAGTATTATTCCTCTCTTTTTCATAATATCACTGTTGCCACTAAACCCCCCCCCACTAGAACAACAGAAACGGATTTAACGGACCAAGGTCCCCTCCTATTAGTGTTTTTAACGAAGGGTTTAATGCATAGTGGATGAGGCTGCTAAGTCTTCAAGGAGAGGTTTGTGGGCAAGGATTAGTGGAAGGACAACAGGCCATACAGAGGCATAAATTAGGGTGAACACAGTACTTCCAGACAAGGTTGAGACTGGGTTGACTAAGCATTCACACTAAATGATATATGCGAATTATCTTATAAAGATATGCCTCCGTTCATTGTATAGATGGATCTCAAACACAAAAAATTATAGTGCGAAAAGGGAAGCAAGACCTACAGTTGTAAGGGGTAGGAGAATTTTGAAAAGGGGACTAAAAAAATTTCAATAAGGTAGTGAAATGTGTAAGAAAATAGGCTGGGAAGAGTGAGTGGAATGAACATAAGATCAGGTAAGTCAAGGATTAGTTTTATCACTATCGCTACTGATTATATATGTGGACTGAGCAGAGAATGAATTAAAGGGAAGTATTTAGCTAAAGAGCTAGAATACCGAATAGGGAAGTACGATTTGGGAAGTGACAACAGAACTTACTACATTGTGTTGTGAAGGCAATTACCAAGGGTTCATATTTTTGTTTTGACATATAATTTACTTTTATCATTGTAGATAGGTGAGAGTCCATATTATCCTAATATGTCCTGCCTATCATAGGAGGCAACTTAATAGACAGGAAAGCATGAATTTATTAATACCTTTCATTTAGAAATTGTCTTCTTGCTAAATAGTTGAGAGAGAGAAAAAGCGAGAGTTAAATGGATCCAAATCAAAGTAAAACCTTGACTCTCAGTGGGATGAAAATACAATGGTGGGGATTTCCAGTCCCCTAATGCCGCCCCATTCACTCAGTTTTTAACATATACATACAAGTATAGTGCCACTGCCTATCTGTTTCTTTCATCATTGGCCACCCAGCTAATTTCAGCATAAGAGCACATTATACCCAGATAATTAAAAAGAAAAGAGAAAGTGACCTTTAAGTGGGCTTTATTTTATAAGGCTGTAACGGGGGAGGACGTCATAGGCTATACTTATGTTTTTTTTGAAATATTCAAATTAGGTTTTTTATGGTAACAAGAACATACGATTTTTTACAAAACAATTTATCTTGTAATTCACACTACATGTATAAAATTAATAAAACAGTGTTTTCAATTATTTTTCATAGCAACTTTAGTATTTTCAAGAGCTCAGTGTGATATAATTTTATATTATTTTGTATGATACAAATGACAGATACTGCATACACATATATATATTTTTTTTAAATAATTTTAAACCTTAATTCATGTTAATAAAGGAAGAGCCAGACTTACTTCTCCTAAACATAGACTGCTCTTTTTCCATATAACTAACTCCTCCTAACTCGGTTCTGGAGGTGGTGGTTTGCTGTCTTTCAATAACCTTATCGAAAAATCTTGATAGTTTGACGGCATTACTTGACCCAGGCGCAAGGGAACGATGGTCATGAGTATTCTGTAAGTGAATGAAAACATTTATGAATATTCACAGCTTGAAAATTGCATTTATTGGTGATTTCTCCACTATGAAAGCCAAATAATTAACTTTCTACCCAGAGAGCCTATTCTCTGATCAAGGTTAGTTTTTTAATGAAAGTTTTTTTATATAAAGATCACACATGGATGCACAGGAGCCTCTAGTACATAATGAGACACCACTCTTAAAAAAAGCAAAATTCAAGGTGAAAAGACACCATAAAATTCTATAAACATGAGGGGGACAGTGGCACCGTAGGGGTGAGTGGCACCATCTCAGGAGTGTTAGTCATTTCCTCAAAAGATGCTTAGAAGCTTTGGCGCTAGGGAGAGATTTGTCGGTGTGGAAAATTTGCAGGAAATAACATATAACTGCAGTTCCTCAGTGATAACTTCATTTGGCTCGGAAAGTGACTAACCTATTTTCAGCCCAAACAGCTCCAGATTGTCTTTGTCTTCCCCATTTGAATGGGGATTATAGTGACACTTAAAATAGCAAACAATCACTTAAAAGTGATAAAGGTCGTTTAAATATAGCAGAAGTTTTTTATCTACGATTACTTTATATAAACATTATATTTTAACAAGACATCATATCCAGCCAAAGCTAAAAGAGTGGCCACAACTTAGATAAAAGGGGGCAGTAGGAATTCATGATACCCTACCCATCTACCTTTCTATTACTTACACTGTGGAAAGAATAAATATTCCAGGGAATAGGGGTTTGTTAAATCTTCTCTCCCATATCCCTTTTCAGATAATGATGTTTGCTGCTTTATGTGTTACTGTTAATCCCTATTTGAACAGGGATGGACAAAGACAGGTTGGAGCTGGGGATTTAAAGCTGGATGTCCTTCCTAATGCCCCACTACAGGTTCAAACATGAGTTTGGCACTTTCCAAGTTGAGTGCTTTAACCGCAGAGCTACCGTGGTCCCCAAACCTTCGCTCGCCTAGTCCATTCCAGGGAATATGAGAGTAGAATTCTCTGTCCCTCAACTCTAGGGATATACTTTTATAAGATGTAGAGAAAATGAGGAAAACATTCTTATTCTGCAACCTCTAGAGACATCCTTTTTAGTCACCTCTTACAACATACATGCATGAAAAATGGCAGTAGAAACTTCTGAACAACCCCCAGAAAAAGTACATTGTTATGTGCCATTTTGTGTTACAATCACATTCGAATGGAGGATGGACACAGACAAGTAGGAGCTAGGGAATCAAGGCTGTATGGCCCTCCTAATGCCCCATGATGGGCCCTAATATAGGTTTGTCACTTCCCGAGTTGAGTGGTTCAACCACTGGGATACTGCATCCCGACCACTAGGAAAAATATATACTGTATGTACAAAAACTGGTTTACTTTACCTACCTACATATACAATGGCCATAATCCCCATTTTTTTTATAGAGGTGGCCGAGTCAAAGCACACATTCACCAGAAGCTGAATGCAAATTTTTATTTACATACCACATAAATTTCATCGGCAGCACACTCATCTGCTATACTGGAACTCCTAACCCTTATGTTGGTTCGCATTTCTGCAATCTGGTCCTGTTTCGTACCCACGACAAACACCGGAAGCTGCAAAAGTCAATGAAATAAAATACAGCTACAAAAGGAGGCATTCAACTTTGTAATATATATATATATATATATATATATATATATATATATATATATATATATATATATATATATATATATATATATATATATATATATATATATATATATATATATATATATATTCAAAAGGCTGAGGAGAATATAAACAAACTAACATGCAAGCTTCTCATGGAAACAATTCTCATATTGCTTATATACAGGCACAAACATTTGAGATAAAGTAGTTAAAGTACTCAAACATAAATCTGTGGATCTGAAGTAATTTTGTTCCATAGTCTTCATAACAAAGCTATTGCACTAAACAGCGAATTAACATCATCAGTTTATCTGACTGAATAAAAACTCTGACAAATACACCTTTCCCATCCTTCAAAAATTACCACCCACTCATGCTAACCTTGAAAACAGGGAAACAATAATGAACATCTTTTTCAAGCTGTACCTTTCCAAATGAATAAAGTTTGTAAAAAAGTGTAAATTATCTAATTTTATATTACATTCATAAAAATCTTGAGTTGCATAATATTAGACCCTTAAAATTTCATCACACAAAAAATCAATCATTCTCCACTTTTTGACACATCTTCCTCTAAAAGTACTCACATACACTACCTTTATTATTATATGATAACAACTCCATTATTGTATAAGACAGGTGATCAGCTCATATATACAATCACACATACACAATGACTGCTATCCCCCTTATAAAAGGGGGTGATTGAGTCAAAACACATTTACCAGAAGTTAATATACTCTGATCGCTCCTTTCAGTATTTAAATTTCTGACAAAAATACACAGGAATATTACTAATATATATGAATACAAATGTATTAATAAATTCCCCACTTATCACTAGTAAAATCCAATATCATTATTGCCATCATCTACATAAACACTTTTCCAATGCTGTAACATAAATAACTAATTAGACAGTTCTTAATCTGAGTTAGTGTTCCACAGTTCTATATCATATGTGTACAATACTTCGAGAACTCAACTCGGGAAGTGCCAGACCTCGCAAATGAGCCCACCTCAATGCGTTACAAAGGGCCGCCAGCCATAATTCCCCACATAAATCCTGTCTGTTTCCACATCCATAACGGAGAGTAATAGTGACACATGAAATCGCAAACAAGTGCTATAGCTTACAGAGGTGATAAAATCCAGTAATTTGTAGAAAGCACATACAAAAGGATAATTGAAAAATAATTACATTCAATTATTATTCATATGTCCAGCTTACTATAGGTCAGTAAATTGTAAGAGTAGGTAAATGAATATCATGAGTAAAAAAGCTCTTAAATCATCATTTAAAGAGTACTTAGGCAATTTAATTACTGCACATACAATTAGCATAATCACATGTTTTGCAGAAAAACATATACGTCACACACATCCCTCAAGAGAATTCACGACTAATAAAGTGTTCTTAGATTTAAAAAACTCTACAAGCAAGAGCAATAAATATTACATCTACAAGAAATACTACTGTATATTGCAAAGCCATACCTGAACAAAACAGTAAAGAAAAACATAAAATATGCAAGATAAAAAACAAACGTACATTAATACATACAGCAAACACAAACACACACACATATCAGAATTGCCCTTTTATTTTTCTACTTCAATTTAATTTTATATACATTTTATTATGCAGTTCCCACTGTATTTCTTAGGTTCTACGACAAATAATGAATATAATCATAGTTATCTGCAATTCACAAAGACTATTAAGATAATACTGTACTGCAGCCACACTAGTTGTATATTTGCCCATTTTCCTGTGTTACAAGTGTTATGCACCGTGGAAGAGGAAAAACAACTTCACCCTCATACTTTCTGTGTGTTGGAGGGTACTGCAGGAAGGCTGTGGTTAGAGTGCTTGACTTAGGAAAAGACAGACTGCAATCGATCCCACCATGGGATGCTAGAAAGGGTATCCACACATAATTCCCCATCTCCAACCTATTTGTGTCCACCCACTTTCATACAGGGATTAATAGTGAGATTTAAAATGGCATACAGTAGTAATATCAACAACTTCCTGCACTGCACACAACCATATATGCCTCCAACTACACATAAGCTCCCTGAGAGCCCTGTGGGAAAGCGTTCCTTAGGGATTCGGAGCTGTTTGGCCAGGCAGCTCATAGAACAACAACAACAACTTCCTGTGTGTTGAAAGTAATAAAAAAAATGAGTAAAAAAATGGCAATCCCTCACTCCCAGAATTTCTTTTACTGACACAAAACTGATAAAAAAAGTGAGGCTGATAGGTACGAAGGAACCCCTCTGCTGCAGTTCATCTGTTCTAAACCAGCTTGTTAGCTTTAAAAGTATGTGTCATGTTTGAGAAGTAATATAAATGTTATAATCTATATGAATATTTAAAAAATGTATTACATATTTTGAAGCAGAACTACTGAAGTACAGGAACAAATCATGATCTCTTCTAAAACATCCTGTATGCTTTGAAAGCATGAGGTGTAATGCTTGAAAAGTACTTTGTACTAAAATATATGAAAATAATGCATTATAACCTATTTATTTAATATTTTCATGCCGAACTACAAGAGAACACAACACAATTTAATCAAAGCTTACATACCTAAGATCCGTAATGCATGCTGGAGTTAGTACATCTTTCATAGATATAAAAATAAAGGTGTATAATTTACATGTAAAAGACCTATGCAGTACTCTACAAAAGAGAAGTGTAAAAAAATTTAATCATTCACATTATTTCACTTATAACCAGTTTTACTTAACGAGCACAAGTCACTGAAACAGACTTAGCAGGACAGTTCGATGTTAATTCTTCCTTCAGTTACGGTTCTTTTTCTATGCCCACATCAACCATGAATATTCGTTACGCATCTCTTACTATCCCTTCACATCTGACAAGTCACAACACTTGCCATCTCTGTTTCTCTCTACTTTTTGTTTTCTTCGTGCCAAGGCCCGATGAGGGCAGATTTATCTATTTATTCTTTTGCCCATCCTGGTGTCACAATCATAAAAAAAGAAAAAAAAAAAAAGATAAAATAAATGTGCTTAATCATCTACAAAACCAAAGCAAAGCTGGAGCTACACTGAAAAAAGCTTACCCATATCGACTGTAATTCCCCAGATGCTCCCAAGAGATGAGCTAAAAAGAAAAACATAATAAATAGCTACCTTTTTCAGTCCATATACCTGAGAAAACCCTCCAAACTGTTCAGCGTCAAAGCCGTCAATTAATGGCAACCGAGACCGCGGGCCCCCACCTTCACGTAGTAGGATTTCCGACAACCACTGGCGAAGATTCAGCTGCGATTTTCTATTTGTCATGTCATGAACGAGAATAATACCTGAAAAAAAATTGAGAACTGATAAAAGGCACAATATGAGTCTCCATTCCCGTAGAACTTTTGATTCTTATATTTTTAAATAATTATTGTGGCAGCTCTTTATTCCTAAAGAGCTAAGAGGAGTGACTGAGGTATATTAACTTTGAATGAATGTGTGTGCGTTGATTCGGCCAACCTCTTAAAAGGGGGACTGCAGTCATTGTATACATATAATAACAAATACTGTAATATGAAAGCAATTTGCAGGGCATAAATATTAGACTACATAAAGTTGCCTATAAGAAAACTGGGATTAGTTACAGAGCTTCAGTTACAGCTCTTTGTTTTTTGTTATATAATAATAGAAATGTAATATTGAGTGAATACAGTGACACCATTAGTGTTGCTTTCCCCTGAGGGAGGAAGGGCTAGCATACTTCCTTCGTGTTCCCCTGTGTGTCGGAAGAGTATTTTGTCTACTCAACCACTCCCTTTATAAGGGGACAGTGGCTCAAGTATATAGAAAAATAGAAATTAATATTTTTGATATAACTACTTCTAATTCATTGAAAAGTAGAGTCATTGTTAATAAGTGGAAACTATTACACATGTTTCCCAAGCAATCTAAACACAACTTTACTGCACTTAGTCATATCAGTGCTTGGATGACAACATTAATATAAAATACAACTACCAACACATTATACAGTACTATAAAACTGCTGTGACTACAGTACCAGACATGTGTGTGCATTGACTCTGCCACTCCCATTACAAGGGGGATTGCGGCCATTATATATGGATGTATGTGTATTCAAACTATTCCTACTAACATTACTAATTACCATAACCAGTTTTCTTCGAACTATATTTCATTATGCGTAGTATCCATTACAGTTCCTATAACTACAGGCTACCATATGTCTGTTTTACAATAATTAAAGAATTTATAGATATATAAAGGCATGAAACTGATCAAATAGCACATAATTTCATTTGAAACATTAACATCAGCATCATTACCAAGACAACATAAGTTGGCTTCATGCATAAAATAATTTAGTTTTTGAAACATGTCTTTTCATTGGGTTGCCATAAAAACGATTCACTGTATGTCCTACATATGCTGTATATCAATATACGACAATGACCATAAAACTAGTTGCTAATTTGAAGAAAGATAACAGGCTTGTCTCTACTGAGCAAAATACTGTATACAGAATATATACTCTAAACACTTTAATGTACAGTAAAATACTGTATTTAAAAACTGACACTACAGAAATTTTACCTATTTTAACCTATTAACGAAATTTATTAAAATTAATATCTGTGTCTACCAACCATGGACTTGGTTATAAAACACATGTCGAGCATTTTTGTGAGAATTATTTCCACCAACATCCCACAATTCAACAAAGTACTGGCGCTGGCTGGGAGTTCCCTCTCGGTACTCATGTATGCGGACTTCTACACTGCAGCCTATGGTCCATGAGGAATTACTTAAGGCAGTTCCATGACAAATGAGGTGAACTAGAGATGTTTTCCCAACACCTATAACAAATAAAAAAAAAGTTATTGAAAATGAGTAAATTTTCAAGAAGCATACAGTACTATCAGTAATATGGGTGTCATAAGAGTTGACAATTAATGACACCGTCTCAGAGAAAAGATTTTAACAAATTAATGTGCAAGAAGCATACAACAATATACCGAATTACAAGTATTATCGAGTTGAAAATTAAAACATTATACACAGTGTCATAAAATATACCAAATCAGGTCATGAACAAGTTAATGCAAACACATAATACTAAATCTATCTTTTCAAATGTACAGTAATTTGTTACTTTTAATGAATTCTCTCTTTGCATAACCTCCGCCAAGCTGTTTTTCATTCTGTATTACCTAATTTAAATCCCATTTCTTTGCTTTACGAAAGAATGTAGAGATAAAAATAATGAAAACACTATATAACTTCACTCAATAAGGGCAATTTTCTGAGGCTTTTAGTTGACGATAGAAACATGAACTTGTTACCTATAAGTTGGGTAACTTGCATGTACTTATTTACTAATAAATTATATAACCAACTAAAAATATTTTACAGACACATTAGATACCAAGTTACAGATCTGTTCAGCAAATAAGGTCAGTGTCATAATAAGTAGTAAGAGAACCCACGAAACTCAAAGGAGCGGCTGGCACTTTTCCCACTGTATAGGTTATGTAAACATATGACAAAGTCGAAATAATTAGTTTACACATATTCAATGGCAATGGGGATTCATGGATCTGGTAGATACTTTACAATATGCAGTTAAAGGTAAGTGATAGTAAATTACCTGATCACTCATTGCATTCAATTTCTCTCTTAGAAAAAATTGAATTAAACTATTAAAAAAAAAAAAAATCCTAAAATTCCTAAATGGGCAAATGTAAGTTATCATTAACCTTAGCTTTTTCTCTCTTATTCCCACTTTAGTGACCCCATATCTCACTCCATCAAGCAAATAATAAGAAATGTTTCTACCGTTGTACAAGTCTCTGATTAGACCCCGGCTGGAATACAATATCCAGGCGTGGGCCCCATATGCCCGTCGAGATATTACCAAACTTGAACAAGTGCAACAGCGTGCCACAAAGTTAATCCCTGAACTATTTGAATTATCATATGAGGAGAGGCTGACCCGTCTAGGACTTACCACACTAGAGGAATGAAGGTTACGGGGTGACATGATCCAAACGTATAAAATACTCCACGGTATCGACTCGGTCAAAGGTGGTCACTTTCTGCAAGTTGCAGCAGCAGAGGCCAGGCTAAGTACCAAAGAACACAACCTGAAGCTAGTAAAACCCAGACACCGAACAACCAAGATAAACAAGTTCTTTAATTCAAGAATTGTGAACCACTGGAACAGTCTCCCTGATGACATTGTAATGAGCCAGTGTTAATTCATTCAAAAATTCATACGACAAGTATGTTGAGACTGAGAAGAGGCACTCTCTATGAGCACTGACTCCCATGCCTCTTTAACTGTCATTAGGTAAGCTACACTGGGTAAGTCCTTACGACCTAACTCATGGGATATTATCCTCACATGATCCCTCTCTCTCTCTCTTTCCTAAACAAGCTTTCCAAACAGGATCATCTCACTATTTTTTCTCTTTTTTAAATTATTTAACATTAAAAACATAATAATAATTCATCTCACCTGAATCGCCAACTACAAGGATTTTTACTTTGCTTATTGCATTTGCATGATTGGCCATGACAGGTGTCACCCAAGACTTGGCCTATGCTTGTTGTTGTTGTTTGTTTTATTTGTTGATTCATTTTCTTCTTCTTCTTCTTTTTTTGTCAACGAGATAGCAACGAAATAAAATACTAGAATACATCATAATTTTCAACGAAATAAAATACTATAATACACAACAACAACAAATGCAATAATAATAATAATAATAATAATAATAATAATAATAATAATAATAATAATAATAATAATAAGAAGAAGAAGAAGAAGAAGAAGAATCTTTTACAAAGTATGCAGTGAGTATTCTCTCTCTCTCTCTCTCTCTCTCTCTCTCTCTCTCTCTCTCTCTCTCTCTCTCTCTCTCTCTCTCTCTCTCGCATGGAATATTTAGATTAAAACAAATATATGAGTTAAAATGTTAAGTCTATAATCCTTAATTAGTTTATTGTCGTAATATAAGTGTAATCAGATATTAAAAATGAAATGAACATGAAGCAGAACAACGTCTGATTATTTCGGTATAATATTATATTGTTCAGGGTTGAATAGAAATATTTTTTGCATAAAAAATATGATATATAATAAAACTTCGTAGCTGATGGGTTACATATAACACACCATATTTTGAATTTTACAAATTTGCATGATTAGGTATATTAATAATGTACACATTTTTCACAAACTATTTCGTCGGTGGTTATTAAAGTATAAAAGATTGAAAAGACGGACTTCTGAAGCACATACCACACTAATATTCAATATCTTCTAATGAAATTATTAAGTAAAATTACGTAAGTTCAGCTGAATTTGGTATTTCGATTTCCTTCCCTTAACATATCTTCTAATCTAAGGTTCGGTGATTATTTTTCTCATTTTTCAGCTATTTCAATGTAAAAGACATCTAAATTAACAGCTTTTATATACATAAACTGGTAAATTATTACTGTATGCTGGCGTCATTACTTGAAAATTGTGATAACAGTTTAACATTTTCTTTAAGTTTGAGGTCTTAATCGACGTGGATAATAAATTTGCAAACTCCCATTGTGATAATTATGAAGGTAAATGTTTACTTCCACACCCCTTTATTGGAAAAATAAAGTATTGGCATTTATCATAATGTTATATTTGGATACCCAAGTTAGTTTATCCCTTTCTAAGAAGCAATTTGATAATTGAAATGATTGATGTAGTCATTTAAAATATCTTTTTCAGTATTTCGTATCTCCATTTCATTCGGGGGTGTAAAAGTAAATATTTACACTTCGAAAATATTTTCTAAGTAACTGCAGTTATTTGGCATGTTTGGCACTGTACCATATCCATGCTAGTCACCAGTTACCCAATGCCACTTGTATTAGTGAAATATATTAAAAAGAAACTCAGACCTATAAAATTAGCTAAACTCCTAAAAGCCTTAATACTAATTATTCTTCTCTGCACGTAGTTTCCATCTAAGTTTGCCAGTGGATTTTGATGAGAAAAGTGGGGAGTAGGGGAATCGAACACCTAGCTAGTAACTGCCTTCTCTACATTAGTAATAAGACCTAATTTATTGCAATTGGCACTCTGCTTCATGGGCCTAAGTGTCAAAAACATCAAACCACTCCACACTAATTTTTAACCAGAAACTTTTTTCAACATATGCATATACCAGTAATAGTAATATATAAATTAAATACTAAAATAATTCCTAAAAGATAAAAAAAAAAGTGATTGTTCTATATTATAGTCAGCCTATAAGAGAACTGCTTCTTTACCCCATTGTGGGCAAGACAATCATCAAACTCATAGCCAGTACCTGATCTTCTTTTGTAAACCAGTAACAAAACTTATGATTCCCATTTGACACCCAATAAACTTAGCCAGCTTAATATAACATTAGTTAGGACCTTGGGGTTCTAGTGAGGCTAAATGAGTGTTCGAGTGAGTGGCGAAGCCCCACCAAGAAGAAGTGAAGTTTATTAGGTCCAGATATTTTCAGTACTAAATTTCTGTCATTATGTCATTGTTATCATGAAGGCGCAGTAATCTGTATATTGGGAAGTAGAAGCTGGTGCTGTGTTTTTGCATGAATCGGATAATGACTATTGTGGGATCAATCCCACTGCAGGGTGTTAGGAAGGACATCCAAACTTAATCTCCCATCTCCAACCTTTCTGCATCCATCCCAATATGGGGAATAATAGTGACACATAAAACAGCAAAAAAACAAAGCAAAAATAGTTTATATGGCTTGTTTTTTTTTTTTTTTTTTTTTTTCATATTTCAATAAAACCAATATTGTAATTCCCTGCTGGCAAGTACAGTGGTAACGCGCTGGCTTCGCATTCACGAGGTCAAAAGATCGGTTCCCGTCCAAGACCGAGAGTTTAAGCTGTTTACTGGCAGGAACTGCTGTGGTTGGACACCACAGTGGGGGGTTGGGGCTTGCCCTGGCTGACTAATACCCATTGTATAATGAAATGGAAATAAAGTTTGTTTGTTTGTTTGTTTTTCTAATATCATTCTTTCATTCTTACAGTCAGAATGCTGTCCCTTGGTAGAAGATCATTATTGGTCAGGAACATTTCAGTGAACTCTGCAAATCCATGGAATATACACAGGAATGCTCATGCACACAGTAATAAGTATACTGTAAGTCATTGTTAATTCAATTTAATTATATTTAGCTTGATTTAAGAGTGATTTGCAATTCACATACAGGTGTCATTGCGTTGTAACTTTATATGTACTTTTTTCTTATGTGCTATACAATAACACTTAAGTAACTCAAAGTTGCTCGCAAGTACTATTCTGGTTTTGCTTTTTAAAAGTAATTGTAGTATTGTATGAAAGAGTGTTAGTCCTTCATGCGTCATTGTGGAATTTTAGTAAGAGAATGTATTGTTATCTCTATGTCATTTGCAGCATTGCTTTTATAGACTAAAAATAATGATCATCTGTCTCTTCATAAAGGATATGTATCTAATTTTACTAATTGGGGACTGCGGTAGTGGTTAGAACACTCAACTTGGGTGGTGACAGGCACATGACTGAGCCTACAGTGGGGTATCAGGAAGAGCATCCAGCCTTAATTCCCCAACGCCAACCTATCTGTGTCCACCCCCACATTGGGGATTGATAGTGACAAAAAACGGCAAACAACAACAATTTAATGATACTTAACTTTTACTCATATATTTCTGACAATAGCAATCTTGTATCCTCAGGAGTATTATGATGCTTTAGGAGTTGCATCCAACAGTGACCAAGAGGCTGTACGTAATGCTTTCATCAAACTAGCAAAGAAGTTTCATCCAGACAGTGGCCACTCGCAAGCTGACGCTGCTAATTTTCAGAAGGTAGTCTACAAAGAATTAAAGGGGGACACGGTAGCTCAGTGGTAGAGTGCGCGGATTTACTAATGCAGGTTCATGTCCACTGCAGGACGTTAGGAAGGGTATCCAGTCTTAATCTCCCAGCTTCCAGTCTGTCAGTGTCTAGTTCCATTCATGGGGACTAATTGTGGCATATAACACAATGCACATGATATGAAGAATTAATAAGATATTGCATATAATCTAGGATGCGTTTCTGTAGTAAATGAAAGTTCTTGATTCGAGTTGATCATGTATTCTTTATAGAATTATAGTCATGGTCGTACTCCTCTATAACTTGAAACTGCAGTAGCTCACAGGAAGTGACAAACATGTGTGAACCCACTGCAGGGCGTTTGGAAGGGCATTCAGCCTTAATTACTGAGCTCCAATCTGTTTCTGTCCACTCCCATTCAAATGGGAATTATACTGACATAAAATAGCAAACAAACATATTCCTCTGTAACACCTTATCTTTTTCAACAGATTGAATATGCCTATAGACGATTAATGGAGAAATTCAGCAGTGAAAGACACAACTCGAACAAGTGCGAAGGGGAGTTTGGTTTATATTACGAACAGAAGATGAAAGACAAGATCATAGAAGAATACGAACAAGAAAAAGAAGAACAGACAGAATTTGATATTCAGGTAATATATTTTGATTTTTATGTTTTATGGATAAAATTGTTGTCTTAGTGTTTGATAATACATATTGTAGGTGTGCATGGAGTTTATTATGTCCATTAATAAGATTGTATTTTTGTTTTTTGAATTTTCATGTAAAATAATTATTAATAATAAGCTTTATATGCATTATATTCTGTAATAGTAAGCATTGTATTGAAAAAGAGGAAATAATTCCGTTATTCTTCATTGCCCTAAGGTTTATTTAATTTTAAGCGAATTATCATGAGTTTGATAGTTCTCCAGAAAATAAATGATAAGATTGAAGTTGCCATATAACTTAATCTCTGTGTCCTTTTTTAACAGTATGATAAATTTAGTGAGACAAGGACGTGGTACTGGAATCTTATTTCACTCTGGTTTGCCACTCGATATTGATCCATTACACTTTATTTTATATTCACTGTATCCCTCAAGTGAAAGGTTTTCTCTTCTGGCACTCAAAGGATGTGCCTGGTAGGGGTTTTCTCTCCTCCCCCAGGATTGTTGTTGCAAACAGATATTTGTGTGCCATATCTGCTGAGAGCAGGTGTGTGGTCACAAGTGAACAGAAATAGAGAACAGCAGGACTTCATCATTCCCTTGCACGTCTTCACTCCTTCCATGAGCCTTTTTGTGGCACGGAAGAAATATATTAAGAAGGGAAAGATTACACAACCTTGATCTCTTAAGCCCTTTCAGTCAGCTCTCACACTCTGCAGGGAATATGGAAGCAAAATTTTTGTTCTCTTGCCACGAGCAAAACGTATGAAGTGTTATTGTTGTTTGCCATTTTACGTGACACTATTAATCCACTTTCGCATGGGAGTGGACATAGCCAGGTTCGGACCCGGGGAATTAAGGCTGCATGCCCTTCCTAACACCCCACGGTGGGCTTGAATGTATGATCGTCACTTCCAGAGTCAATTGCTCTTACCTCTGCGCTGCTGCAGTATACTCAAGTAAATCCTTTTTTCAGCACACTGCACCTCAGCATAGGCAATATCTGAGCTACGAAGGAATTGGTATTGGAACACCAGGACAGCGACAGAAGCAATACACGCGATACCAGACACGCCGAGCGGCCGAGAATGTTCTCGACTACAGGGTCAAGAAATATAACTCTTCGTATCCTGAATCCTCCCTAGTTGCCAAAGATAGGGAAGCAGCCAAGAAGATCCGTACGAGGTACTGTGCTGAGAAATGAGGTAATCTATATGTTGGGAAGTAGAATCTGGTGTATTGTTTTTGTTATTTTTATGTAGTTACTGTATATTGTCTGATGTAAGTCGTTATTTCCAGCTTACCATACCAAATGACTATTGGATTGCCTGATAATGTAGGAGAAAATTTGTACACTTGCATTGTGCTATATACAAAAACCATACTCCCCCTTATGAGGAAGGTGGCTGCATCCAAGCAGAAAACTTGACTCTTTGTGGGAGGAAAATACAAAGGAGGGTATTCCCAGTCCCCTCACTCTGCTCCATTTAGTTGACTCTTATGGCAGGCAGGGTAAAAGAGACTAAATGGGGCAAAGGAGCTGGAGGGAGCAGGAGAGTCCCTCTCCCATGAAGAGTTTCTTACTTCATAAAACAACTGATAGAAGAGCTGATATTCATGTGAAATTTTTTCAATAGTTGCAAAACTCATATTTTATATTTGAGATGTTGCCGCTTTTCTGATTTGGACAGCAGTTAGCTTTATGTTGAAAATAAGAAATAGAAAATATGTTTTACTAAAAGCTTGCATGGAGAAAAGTGATATGCAGTATATTGTTTTGTTTAAGAAATGCTGGTCAGGGTCTCAGTTTTCTGCATGGTTTTATGTGCTAGAACTACTTACGTCATATATTTTGTAATATATAGTTATGTATACTGACATGTTGTTGGAAATATCTCTATAGATTATGCACCTCGTCCTTATCTCAAAGCGAATCTTTTGAAGCCTAGGTTTCACTTGGAATTATATAACACTGAGTCTTTTCAGGAAGTACTTTTGCATTAAAATTTGTTCAGAAATGATGCTGTCAAGCTAGAGCATGTCTGTAAAGTACTCACATGCACATGTACAATGGCAGCTATCCCCCGCGTGTAGGGGTGGCCGAGTCAGATCACACGTTCACCAGAAACTAATATACAATACCTTGATCACTCCTCTCAGCTCCTGAAGTTAAAGGGATGACACAATTCCCCACCATTACCCTGCTTGGGTCATCCATAGGGTAAGTGAGTATGGATCTTTTGCCATGAGGAAAAGCCTTGCCCACTTATGTTGTACTTACATTGAATTAATATTTCACGCCCTAATTTTGCATGTACCAGTGACAGATAGATATTATTATATTTTCTGTGAGTTTCTTCGAATTGTGATTCCATACTTATTTTTTTGTTGCCACTTCTGAGTCTTGTGACAAATGTAGTAAAAGTCAACTACTTGGTAATTAGGATGGAGCAAGGGGGCTGGGAATCTCTTCCTTTGTATTTTTTTCCCATAGAGCGGCAAGTTTTTGCTCATTTATAAGACCATATATTGATTTGGAGTCCTCTTTGGAGCTTACGTAAAGATATTGATAACGTAGTCTTTGTATAATTTATATCCCAGTTTTTTTTTTTATTGTATCATACAGTTTATGCTTATGGTACATTAAATACTCGCCCATTGTGTTGACTATCTTCCAGGTATGGTATCGACCGAATCGTTGAGGATATTATACAAGAGGCCATTGCTAAAGGAGACTTTGATAATCTCTCCAATGCTGGAAAACCACTGAAGCATCAAAATCACAATCCTTACGTAGATACTGTAACTCATAAGTTGAATGAGGTATGGAATTGTATACTTGTATTACAGTATGTACTTGGATATGTTGGTACGTTCAGAGATATATGATGTCTAATGCAGAAGAGATTTCTTTTATTTTAGTTTCAGCCTAATTTCAAATTGTCAGATTAATTTCATTTTCTACAGAATGTTAACAAGATGATAGCTCCAGCTACTTTGATTTATAGTTCTTTGCATTTCTCGGGATGTGCTCTATATTAGTAAAGTTGTATTGTATATTATTGTTCATAGGTACTGATAAATAATGGCTATGCTCCCGAATGGATCATGTTGGAGAAAGAAATCCGAGATGATCGAACTAGGATACGTCAAGCTCTTCTCAGAGAAAGAGGGAAACTAGGTGCTTTGCCTCTATGTCCTGAGGATGAAGTAAGTGCATCTTTGCTACAGAAGGAAAGACACCCAAAAATGCTATTGTATATATATATATACAGTGTTACCCCGGTTATTCGCGTTTCTTGGTTCGCATTCTCACTCTATCGCGTTTTTTTTTCTGGATAAATTATTATTTTATTTTATGGGTATACGCAAAAATATTAAAATATTGAAAAAAAAAATTGTCAGTATTCATTTTTTTATTGAAAAAAATTTTCATTATTTAATTGCTAAAAAAATTTATTTCCCAGCCTATGAATAAAAAATAGTAAAAAACATAAATTTAGATATACGTACATACAGTATAACTCACAGTACAGGGTATTGCATCATGCGAAATAGTGTCCGATAGCGTACAGTGTATTGGGGTCACAGCTACGTGAGCTAGCATATACAGTATATTTATATTTCCAGTAGTTTCATGATTTTATTGATAAAAAAACGTATTTCTTAGCCTAAGAAAAATAAAACAGTAAAAAATAGTAAACAGTATTGCACCACGTAAAATACGATACCGGTATCAGTGTTTCGGAAAACGCAAAGGCTCTCACCTGCGTGACCTAGTGAATATTAAAATTTTCATTATTTTATTGATAAAACAAGTATTTCCTAGCCTAAGAATAATAAAACAGTAAAAAATAATAAAGAAAACATAAAGTACTAACTGTATTTCACCATGTAAAATACGATACCGCTATCAACGTTTCGGAAAACGAAAAGGCTCTCACATACGTGACCTAGTGAATATTAAAATTTTCATTATTTTATTGATAAAACAAGTATTTCCTAGCCTAAGAATAATAAAACAGTAAAAAATAATAAAAAACATAAAGTACTAACAATATTTCACCATGTAAAATACGATACCGCTATCAACGTTTCGGAAACGAAAAGGCTCTCACCTACATGAGATAGTTCATGGAATGCTATTGGCTGAAAGGTCGGGAGACAACGAATCACAGAATTGTTTTTCAATATTTTCTGTATCATGGGGTCTGATTGGCTTTTTCATTGCAGTTTGCTTTTCCCTCCAATTTCCAATGTGCCGCCTCACTCGCTCAGTATAACTCTCGTGTGCGCCGTTCTCGTTGTGCTTACTAATACGTTTTGCTTGTGATTGTGTTTTTACGCGTTATTTTACCTTTTCAATGCCTCCCAAACGTCCTTCACCTTCTAAGGCTCCTGCTAGTCAGCCTAAGTGGCATAGGAAATTGTTAACCATTGTAGAAAAAGTGAAACTGTTAGATATGTTGAAAGAAGGAAAAAGGTTTGTGGATGTCGGCCGTTATTTTGGCCTCAATGAGTCTACTGTGCGTAACATAAAAAAGGACATAAAAAATTGTAAATGAGTATATATGTCACGTCATCATCACATTCACGGTAAGTTTTCCTATCTGTTCCTGTTCCGGTTTTACGTCACGGACTCCCTTATCAACCAAGGGCTAGGACGGTTGCCTTCTTGCGAAGGACTTGTTTTGGCAGATGTAATCCTTACGCTGAGTGCATGCCTTTGCTAACCTCAGACCGTGGCGGGGCGCGAACCCTCGACCTGACGCCTCAGAGTCGGAGACGCTACCGACTGAGCCACGGCGACTACTAAGTTTTCCTATCACTTTCATATAAATTTACGCTTGCATGCTGTTATCTATGAAGTAAAGGGTGGTATGTTAACAGTACAGGAACAGTTTATACAGTGTAAACGTAAAAATATATTAAAATATCTATGTACATATAGGCTGATCCTACTTTGCGGATTTCCTGGTTCGCGCCGGGTCCCGGAACCGAACTACCGCGATAAGTGAGGTAACACTGTATATATATATATATATATATATATATATATATATATATATATATATATATATATATATATATATATATATATATATATATATATATATATATATATATATATATATATATATATACAGTGTTGCATCACTTATCGCGTTAGTTCGGTTCCGGGACCCGGCGCGAACCCGGGAATCCGTGGTGTAGAGATCAGCCTATATGTACATAGATATTTTAATGTATTTTTACTTTTACACAGTATAAACCCTCCCTGTACTGTTAAAAAAAACACCCTTTACATTATAAATAACAGCAAGCAACGTAATTTTTTTATGAAAGTAATAGGAAAACTTACCATGAATGAGGTGATGATGACTTGACATACATAGGTACAGTATTTTACAATGATTTTTACGTTTACGTAAAATAGCGGCCGACATCCACAAACTTTTTTCCTTCTTTCAACATATCTAAGAGTTTCACTTTATCTACAATGGTTAACATTTTCCTTTGCCGCTTAGGCTCACTACAAGAAGCCTTAGAAGATGAAGGATGCTTGGGAGGCATTGCAAAGGTTAAAATATGCGAGTAACAAAATCAAAAGCAAAACATATTAATAATAATAAGCACAACATGAATGGCGCACACGAGTGAGGCGAGACAATGGAAGATGGTGGAAGCCTTTGTCCGAAACGCTGATAGCGGTATCGTATTTTACATGTTGCAATACTGTTAGTATTTATGTTTTTTACTATTTTTTACTGTTATATTATTCTTAGGCTAAGAAATATGTTTTTTTTATCAATAAAATCATGAAACTACTGGAAATATAAATATATATGCCAGCTCACCTAGCTTCGACCCCAATACATTGTACGCTATCGAACACAAGCAAAACGTGAGTTAGACTGAACGAGTCTTTGTCCAAAACGCTGATAGCGGTATCGTATTTTACATGTTGCAATACTGTTTTTTACTATTTTTTACTGTTTTATTATTCTTAGGCTAATAAATACGTTTTTTTTATCAATAAAATCATGAAACTACTGGAAATATAAATATATATGCTAACTCACGTAGCTGCGACCCCAATACATTGTACGCTATCGAACACTATTTCGTATGATGCAGTACTGTGAGTTATACTGTTCGTACGTATATCATTCAGTTATTAGTACAATGTATATTAATTTAAAATTCATCTACTTATTTGATGATTGTACAAAATCTATTGTATTACTGTAATTTGGACCAAATATTCCTTTTGTAAAGATTATACTGTACTTTTCAAAAGAGGTGGTCAATAAACGTATCTATCTATATATCTACATTTATGTTTTTTACTGTTTTATTATTCGTAGGCTGGGAAATAATTTTTTTTTATCAATTAGATAATTAAATATGTTTTGTTTTTTTGTTTTTTCAATAAAAAAAATGAAAATACTGAGAATTTTTTTTTTTTTATATTTTAATATTTTTGCATATACCCATGAAATAAAATAATAATTTATCCAAAAAAAAACCACGATAGAGTGAGAAAGCGAACCAGGAAGCGCAAATAACTGAGGTAACACTGTATATATATATATATATATATATGTATATAAAAGAATGACGGAGATATTTATAGTATGAAATGTACCTTTTATTAGGCATTTAATCATATATGTGTGACTTATCTGCACTATTAATGCATGAATAAATTATATCTTAGGGGAATGTGGTAGTGCAGTGGTTAGAGTGCTTGACTCAAAAAGTGACAAACCTGTGTTTGAACCCACCATGTGGCATTACAAAGGGCAGCCAGCCTTAATTTCCCATCTTCAACTTGTCTGTGTCCACACCTGTCATATTGGGGATTAATAGTGACAAAAAATGGAGAATAAAAATAAATCATAGCTTAAATTTTCCCCTTTCAGATCCTTTGGAAGTCTGCATTGGATAAACTACAAGAAACAATCAGTGAAATGAACCAGCGAATTAACAAGTATAATCTATTAGTGCCATCGCTGAGCAAGCAGATGGTGCATTTCCCCTTGAAGAGAGAAGCAGAGAAGGCACTTAAGGAAGGGTTATCAAAGGATCAAATTCCTATACCAGAAGAGTTGAAGGAGAGTGTTCCTGTAGAAGGAAGCTTCAGTTTTCGTAAAATATTAACAAGTCTTGGATTTGGTAGATGAATGACTGATTTATATTATTTTTATTATTGATACCAATAGACTGTGTATTATATACACATGAGTATATATATTGTAGGCTGTATAAACAGTAAACTATCAATAGATTGTGAATGAAATGCACATAGGTATATGTATTGTATATTGTATGAATAGTATAAACTGAGGTTAGTAAGAGTTGTAGTTAATTTCCTTACTTTGGTCATTTCAGTAATGCTTTGGTTATATGAGTATTCTTTTAATTGCCAGGTAAACCATAAAAGGGATAAAATATATGTCTTATTATACTGTAGGAACTGTAGGGGAATGTGATACTGCAGTGGTTAAAGTACTCGACTTGGGATTTGACAGACGCACCATTGAGCCCACCTTGGGGCATTGGGAAGGGCACCCAGCCTGAAGTTCCCAGCTCCAACCTTTCAGTGTATGCTCCCATAATCGGGATTAATAGTAATAAATCAGTGAAAAAGAAAAGAAAATAATGTAGGTGCTGTATCTAAAGATACAATATTATAAAGGGACTGCTATATGGAATTATCAATTGTCATTATATGAAGCCAGCTGGGTCCCTACATCTTTGAAAAAGAAGCCATGTATCAACACTTCTTCATACCCTGCTTAGTGCACCTTCTGTCAGGTAGTTCATGAAGGAAAGGATTGCCAGTCATTTGCTTCCCTATCCCTATTGGCTCTTACAGCACGCTGAGGATTTCTGCCCAACACCAGACCTTTTTGCAATAATAAATATTCGTTCAGTTATGAGAACTTTCAAGTTTCTCCTGTTGTTTTTCCCTAAGCTGCCTGGTGAACAGCCCTGAGTATCTAAGGAAAGCCTCAGCCAATCTGGGCTTTCCCACTGAGCTCTCAGGGAATGTATGTTATGCTGTTTTTTTTGTACCTCCCTAAGCTTCCTAGCTGAACATCCCCAAGTTCCTGAGGAAGGCCACAGCCAATACCAGGCTTTTCCACAGAGCTATTAGTAAGTGTATTTTGTATTATTAGTTTATATAGTTTTGTCGGATGTAGTCTTTCTTAATGTGTATCATTGTATGAGATGATGTGTTACATCCTGGACAGGCATCACTGATGTAGTCTTCCAGCCTCTTCTGATAAATCTGTATGGTAAGTGGTACTTGCATTACAGGCTGGCCATCTGAACTCTGTCCTCTCTGGTACGACGGATTTGGCAGGACGGACATTGTAACTGCCCTCTCTTGGAAGAAAATATTCAGAAGAATGGATGTCGAGAGGGTGTGATTACCTAATTGTGTTTTCGGGAAAGAGCCCAAAGCTCGTATCTTCCCGTCTCCTCATCGGTTCCATTTTAGACTTAGTGATACTTATCATACCTGTCCTTAAAACTATGGATTGAGATAGCATTAACTACCTCCTCGCTTAGCGAATTCCAATTATCAACTACTCTTACACTGAAAAAGTATTTCCTTACATCCTGCAAAGAAGTTTTCTTACGAAGCTTCAAACTATGACCTCTAGTTCTAGAGCCAGCCATATCAAAATATCGATCCCTATCCACTCTATCATAACCATGAAGGAATTTAAAGACTGTCACCATATCCCCCCTCACTCTTCTAGCTTCGAGTGATGGTAAGTCTAATTCCCTCAGCCTCTCATCATAACTGAGATTGCGTATTTCTGGCACCAGTTTCGTGGCATGTCTTTGAACTTTTTCAAGCTTAGCTATGTGCTTTTTCAAGTGCGGATTCCAAAAGGGGGCTGCATATTCGAGTTTTGGCCTCACATAGGTTACATAAATATTTCTGAACATTTCCTTGTCCATGTGCCTGAAGGCTACCCTTACATTTGATAAGAATGCATATGCTGCCCTTACTATGCCATTTATATGTATTTCTGGAGACAAATCTGCCAGTATGTTTACTCCTAGATCTCTCTCATTTTCTGTCTCTTGAAGTTGTACTCCAGCCACCGAGTAGTCAAGCTTGGGCCTTCTTGCATGCAACTGCATGTTGTCACTTGATCTGCTGGCCAGCTCGGCGAGTTAATTTGGTGTGCACTTTCAGTAGCTTTCATGTTTTCTACTGTGAATAGTGCCTATCATCAATTCTCTTATTTACAATATTCCTATATCTTTTGTGCATTTGTTAATATCAGTTTTAGTCAGAAAACAAGATTTTTACTCATGAAAGCCGTTTGTTGTACAAGGCAACTAAAGATAGATCTCTGGTAGTTGGGGAAAAAAATAAGAGATGAGGGAGTGGAGAATTGGCAGTTTCTTTATTCATTAATATCTCTTGTGGGGTCAAAATAATTAAAATAGTGAGCTTGGACAAAGAATAATTCCACCCTGGTAGTTTGACGGAGATTTGGCAACATCTTTGAAAGAAAAGAAAGATTTATTCCAAGTGAATTGAGGAAGCGAATTACAGTCTTATATGCTTTGAAGCTATAGCAGGCAGCTAAAAGGGATACATTAGATAATAAGAAAGAATAAAATCTACTCTTGTAATTCCAATGTCATAGGAGAAGACCAAAGAGAATAGGGAAGTGTGGAGAGCAACTACTCCCTTTGCTTGTTTTATCAAGATAATGCATCACTGATAATCCTCATTTTGGGAGTGGATACAGACAGGTTGAATATTGGGGAAGTGAGGCTGAATGTTCTTCTTGATGCCCTGAGTTGGGCTCGAATGTAGGTTTGTCACTTCCAAGTCGAGTACTCTAACCAGTGCTTTACCGCATTAATGTCAGTGGTGCATATTTGAGGGAAAAGATATGCAATACGAAGGGAGAAAGTTGGACAATACCATTATACCATAAGACCTGAATCTGGGGACCACTGTAAAGTAAGCAGTAGTGCTTAAATCAGGAGGTGATGAACCTGGGTTCGCGATCACTTTTTTGTTTTTTGGGGTGTTTTTTTTTTTTTTTTGATTGACACACACACACACACACCAGGACGGGCAAAAAAATAATAAAATAAAACAGCCCTCATCGGGCCTGGGCACGAAGAATACATAAAGTAAAGAGAAACAGAGATGGAGAGTGTAATGACTTGTCAGATGTGAAGGGCTAATAAAAGATGTGTAATAAAAATCCAAGAATATTCAGTGTAGATGTAGGATTGGAAGGTTATTCAGCTTTCATCCCCCAACTTCTCTCCATCTGTGTCCACCCCAAAATGGGGTCTAGTGTTGATGCATAAAAAAAAATGGGCTTTGAATCTCAGATTTTTTTTTTTCATCACATATTTGTTGGTAATGGAAAGAAATAGTAGGCAGGAACTTCCTGCAGTCTTATTTTAAAGAGTACTCTTTGAATATTCTATAAACTTTACTTCAGAAATGTGTTTTGTTGTAGGAATGACTATTATTGCTAAAAGGTACTAAAATCAGGGGCATAAAGTTAGTGTATATGTCTGCGCTTGTGTCATGCTGACTGAAATTATTTACATAAGGGATCCAACTGGCTTTGTCTTTATAACTAATTAGGTGCCTTCTACGCTCATGTTAAACAGGAAAATAAGACTAGCAATTGTGAAGGAATTGTAGTAGCCATATAACCATTAGGCATCATGACTTTGATCGAAACGCAAGATAATTACTGTTTTACTGAATAGAAACTAACACATCTTATCAAAGATGATTAGAGTTAGTAATCAAGAAAAAGTCTTGCAATACTAATTTGTACTTAATTTCTTGAATAATTGATATGGAATGTATAAAGGAAATTTTGCCTTTTTATGTGTCAATATTAATACCTATTCGAAAGGAGATGCATACAGACAGGTCGGAGTCTGGGAAGATAGTGGTATATCATATTACATAAAGTACTTTTACAAGGCTTATCAAACATAACTGCTTCTTTTTTTTTTTTTTTTTTTAAGTAATCATCTCCACGATTCTGACGAACTAACAGTATATATATATATATATATATATATATATATATATATATATATATATATATATATATATATATATATATATATATATATATAAAAGAGTAAGCACAAACTCTTAGCATACAGCATTAAATGGCGATGAAGCCCATCGGTGAAACAACACAGAAAATAACGCTATATTTCGGGTCATATATATATATATATATATATATATATATATATATATATATATATATATATATATATATATATATATATATATATATATATATATATATATATATATATATATATTACGTCACGGACTCCCTTTTCAACTAAGGGCTAGGACGGTTGCCTTCTTGCGAAAGACTTGTTTTGGCAGCTGTAATCGTTACCCTGAGTGCGTGCCCTTGCTATCCTCAGACCGTGACTGGGCGCGAACCCTCGACCTGACGCCTCAAAGTCGCGGACGCTACCGCTTGAGCCACGGTGACTATTATATATATATATATATATATATATATATATATATATATATATATATATATATATATATATATATATATATATATATATATATATATAAACACGAAGAGAGAGAGAGGTGACGACTTGCCGCATGTTGGAGCATATAAAAGCGAGTTTGTTCATTCGATCTGTTTACTCGGGTACTTTAATTTCGAATTCATTTCACAAGCTGATATTTTGTTATTTATGAACTCCACATTTCTTTTCTTATACATACCGACTGCAATGTAAATATTTGTAAGAAATCTCTTGAATTACATTTTTTTATATATATAAACGAGGCCTTGAGCGTCACTGTAGTCTAAATCTTTTTTTTTTCTTTTTCATTTTAGGGGGGGAGAAATTTAAGATTGTCAGATAGCTTTATAGAACAATTATTTCCAGATTATGTTTAGAATTTTTTATGCAGCAAAATCGAAATCCGAATGAAAATAAAACTAAATAGGGTAAAAAATACGCGGTCAAGAATCAATACTAACATTTTTCATTAATAAAAATAATTACCCAACATCTAGAAAATAAAAATAATTATCGTACATCGTAATCATGATGTAAACAAACTTCTTATTTCATTAGTCTCCATGAAGATTATTTCGGTTGATGTATTATATATTTGGGTGATAATATTAAAGTTTTTAGTGCTTCGACAAAGGATTTGACTCATTAAAACGTAGAAGCAAAGTAAGTATCATCATTATTATTTATTATTTATTTTTATTATCTCACACCGACATTTAGGAAAAAATTATACAATTTACTATATGAGTAGATTAGGTTAAGTGAGTTGGTTCAGTTCATCCATAGTTAAGAAATGAGTTAATTGTAATTGCTATGGGTAAATATTTACTTTTACACCCCATAGGTAGGCTAAATCAAATTCAGAGTTAGGAAGGTAGTTGGTAATTCATATTATTATTATTATCATTATTATTATTATTATTATTATATTTAGTAATTTAAGATACTTTTAGACAATTTATGCATCATTTTACTCGTTGTTGGTGTGAAATAAATAATTTACTAATATTTTTTTTATATGAATGCAGTGTTAAACCGGATTAGATTTGGTCGATTTATATTTGTAATATTTTATATAGTCATTGTTTTCGGGTTATTAATTCTATGGAAAAAAAAGATTTTCCTCCCCTCAAAAAAACTAAAGTGGTGTCTCATTGCAATTTATTCTTTTTTTTTTATTTTTCATCCTACATTGGTTGATAATAGACACAATATCCATTAACAATATCTTTTTTCCTAGTAAGAGTGAAGTAACCGAAGTAATTTAACCAAATATGACTTAATCTAATATCATATAAAAACAAAATAGATCATAAAAACGTAAAAATCAGTGTAAAATAATAATCTTTTTTTTTCTTGAACCTTTCAACATTTATTCAATATACCCTTTAAAAATATTTTGAGTGCACTTCCGTATACCTAGAATTGGTTGGTTTTGACTTCGTGAATATATATATATATATATATATATATATATATATATATATATATATATATATATATATATATATATATATATATATATATATATATTTTTTTTTTTTTCTTTCGTATTATTTACTGTATTTTAGTTATATTGTATTTTTAACTCTTTAAATATGATTATGTTACACCAGGTTTTGGATATTTTAGTGTATCATTGGATGGCTCGCGACTAAGAGTTTCCAGCTCAGGGGTTCACTGCCCGCCATGGTGTGAGGTTAGAAAGGGTATTCACTCAGGGTAACATCACACCTGCCATAACCAAAGTTCTTTGCAAGAAGGCACCATCCAAGCCCTTAGTAGAAAATGGAGTCAGTGACTTAAAACCGATCACATTAGATGGGTTATGAACAAAATCCTTTACGAGCAAAATCCATAAAAAAATAAAATCCCTTACCGGTTAGGTTAGAAAGAGGGTTTATGTTCGGTAGGGATAAGGGATTTTGCCTATGGGGATTTTTTCATTAACCCTTATTGAGTGTATCAAAAGCAAATAGCAGATCGAAGACTACATTTCAAATCTTTATTAGTGGGAAAGTTTGGTTTTTTAATGAATAAGTTTAATTAAAGTACATCCGTCAGCACATTTAATTATTTATAAGCTAAAATAGACATTTATATAAATGTTATTTACATAACATGAAGGGATAAAGAAAGAATTGCAAGCAAAAACTCGAGAAATCTATGTTACCAAGTCCTTTTTGTGTATATGTCAATACGGATCAATCACAAAATAGACACCTTATGTAACTTTCTTTGCTTATTCTTGGATTGAGGTAAGATTTGGTTAGATTAACTATACCTCTCCCTATATTTGTCTAATCTAACCCAACTTTACCCAACGCTAGTCCCAAATTAAGCACCTAAAAATAACCTAAGGTGGCTATTCTGGGACTGATCCGTCAACACATTGAAACGTTTGTTTAGTGGTTTAGAGAAACATTTATGTGAACTCTAATATACCTCATGTTATGGGAAGCACTGGAAACTGCAAAGCAGTAACACTATGAATAGGTGTTAATATATTTCCATCAGGAGAATTTCCTTGTTCATGGCTCCTCGAGCTCACATCAGACTAGTCCAGTTATTATGGTATAGTTTTGAAGGTTCTTTACAAGTAGATATTTCTCATAGTTTTTTTTTATACAAAGATTACTTACAACTTGATAACTATTTACAAGAGAGAATAATTTCATTTGTCCAAATTTGCCTACTTAAATTACTTTATCCCAAATTTTTATGACAATGAGCAGAGCTCAGAAGAGATAGAAGTCCCCACCTGAAAAGGGACCCTTTAGGAAGCCTTGTGTGCCAATTGGTGTTACTGTTAATCCCCATTATGGATGTGGACACAAAGAGGGGAATTATGGCTGGATGCTCTTCCTTTGGCCCACCATGGGTTTGGTGTAGGCTATGTCACTTCCCGAGTCTAGTGCTTTGACCACTGCACCACTGCTTTGGTCCCCTTCCTTTAGGGAGATTAACCTCATGTTGAGCATATGAATGGAAAATCTCAGATGTGAAAACTATGATCCAGTATCAAGATACCTTCTACTACTGCTGTTGTGTAATAATATAACATATTCACCCAATATACTAAATCTAAGAGGTCACTGGAGGCTTATGAAAATACACCTAGAAGCAGTGCAGTGCAGATTGGTTGACTAAACTTAATTTCATCATCAAATCGATGACAGCAGCACAGACTTGTCTCACGTTCATAGCCGTACAGTAAACATCCCAGATGCCTCTCCTAATTATCAACTAAATGATTAAATGAATTGGAACTGGACTGATACTGCAGAGAGCAAATAGTAGAGAAATTGGGTCTTTGTGTTCTCTGCTTTTTAAGCTCTGTTTGGCTTACCATGATAGTTTAATGTTAGTAATTAGTAGATAATATAGTTACTGACAACAGATGTGTACCTTACCTCTCCATTTCAAACTGAATTCTACAATACAAACTTATTCTATACCGTTTTATATAGTTTTATATGTACAATTATATTGGTTATTGTAACTGAAGAGCCATTTTTACAACTAAAATCTTAGCGTGATAGTTTGCTTGTCCTTGGAACAGACTTAATATGAAGCCTATGATAATTAGGAATAGTTTTTTTACTTATAATTATTTATTTATTTATTTATTTATTTATTTATATTTGTAGCTCAATTAAAGCATAATTAATCGTAATATCAGTAATGATGATAAAACGAAGTAATTAATTTTTTATGTAGCCGGTTAATGGGTGCTTTACAATTTCCTAACAAAAATACAAAACTAAGATTTTTGCTCTCTCTCTCTCTCTCTCTCTCTCTCTCTCTCTCTCTCTCTCTCTCTCTCTCTCTCTCTCTCTCTCTCTCTCTCTCTCTCTCTCTCTCTCTCTCTCTCTCTCTCTCTCTCTCTCTCTCTCTCTCTCTCTCCCACACATTTTTGTCATATTCTCTTCCCTTGTTCTTATAGTTTCTTTCGTTTCTCTGTTAAAGTGAAGACGACTTAAAAAAAATCATAGCTTTTAAGCAGTTGCAATTTTAAGAAGAGTGAATCAATTATAAAACACCAAATTACTCTCACTGAAATTCCCTTTCTTAAGCATGTTATAATTCGCAACTGTTGTTTTTGTAATTTATATATTTTTTTTTTATATCATTAATTTATATTCATTATTTTTTTGCTACTGGAACATTAGGTCTCATATATAAATATATATATATATATATATATATATATATATATATATATATATATATATATATATATATATAATATATATATATATATATATATATTATATATATATATATATATATATATATATATATATATATATATATATATATATATATATATATATATATATATATTCAAATGTGTTTATTTGAAATTTGATTTTATGCCTTTTATGGTACAGGTGGTAGCACCTAAGCTAACTGATGATGTGTTGTGTGTTCGAATCCCAACCAGAAGCAGAAATAGTTTTCATATAATATTATATATATATAATATATATATATATATATATATATATATATATATATATATATATATATACACACACACACGAATATATGTATATATGCACGTACACACATTAGACATAAAGATATACATACATACACAAGTACATGCATTCATTATTATCCCTCGGTTCATAATGCGCAGCAGTTTATAAATGCACCTCACAGGAGAGATTATAGAATATAAAAAAAGGAATTACAAAAATGCTCTCTCTCTCTCTCTCTCTCTCTCTCTCTCTCTCTCTCTCTCTCTCTCTCTCTCTCTCTCTCTCTCTCTCTCTCTCTCTCATATTCATCATACAAGTATGCTTATTTTGTGCTAGTATTTATCATTGTATTGCATTATTCGAATATCTATATATCTACACACACACACACACACACACACACACACACACCGCGCGTTCAGTGACACACGGAATTGCTCCTCTTAAATTTTTAACTGTTTCGAGTGACTAAAGTGCTTAGTGGAAAACTTTACCATAATTTCCATAAATCTGAAATCCTGCAGAGTATTGTGAGTACAAAAACTAATATTTGTTGTAAGACGAGACTGTTCATATTAAAGGAAAAAAAAATTGAGAACTTTTTCGTGAGGAAGAGAGAGAAGCTGCCGTCCAGTTTCTGCCTTGAGGGAAATCTAGAAGAGTTGCCAGACGTGGAGCCATCACACCACATTACCTAATTTTTTGTGTAAACTGGGGAAAGCTCTTAAGCCGTTTTACCTGATCCTGTGGTTCTATATATTGTTAAAATCAGTATCCTTCCCATTTATATTAACTAGTTAGTTAGTTTGATACACGAAAAAATTGAATAATAAAAGAAAAAAAAATTACCAAATACCCACCTGTCAACAGTACTGAGTTAAGTTGCCAAGTAGTACAGCAGTCCTATTTTCTTCATTTTTTTTTGCTTTTCTTTTAGCTTTCTCTTTTACTATTTTGTTATTTTGTATATATATTGAGTTAAATGTAAAGTCTAAATCCCGTGATAACATATCTTGGTTAGCAAGTCAGTTTATCAGTTAGGAAGAATATATAACAGAAACAGGTGGGTGCCGTCTCGAACACAAATTCGAATTTTCCTTCAGGTTTGACTTTTGTTTTTCTTTTTCTTTTTATACTTAAATTACCATGGTCAAGTTTTTAAGTTAAGATGTGTGTTACCAGAAAGGAGACAAACTGAGTCACTAAATAGCACTTATATGGAGATATAAAAATTCTGTGTGAAGGTAAATTAGAAGTTTTTCTCTTTTCTTTTTTTTTCCTCTTTCTCGTCTTCTTTCTATATTCTGTGAGAGGGAGAACATAAAAATGAAGCCATCTCTGTCCCAAACCTCTCCCACCCATGGGTCGGGAGAAGGGGTAGTCATCAGAGGACTTAAACAGAGAATCAAGAAGTTAGAGGAAATGGTTATAAGCCTTGATGATAAAATTCGGAATATGGATGGAGAAATGAAAGAGAATGAAACACTCAGAGAACAAATAAGATCTTTGGAGGAAGCAAATAAAGCACAAGGGCAGGAGAGAAAGGAACTAGAAAAAAGAATAAAGAAGCTGGAAGGGGAAAAGAGTCAACTAGAATCTAGAATTTCTAAACAAGAAGATAAAAACAAACAGCTAAATGACAACCTAAAGGAATTAGATGTTAGTTCACTGCTCTCTTCTGAGAGAGACGAGATTGCTGCTTGGAATGTTCAGATTAAGGAAAACATTGAACAGTTCAAAAAAGAGTTCCAGGAGCTGAATATGGAAAATGATGCCATGAAAACGTCCTTTGCTGATGCACTAAAGGGGAATGTGGCAGTAAAAGAGGCTGTAAAGGTGGTGGCACTGGAAAACATACAAACAGTTGACTATAAAGAGACAGTAATAAAAAAAATGAAAGACGTTGTGATGGAAAGGGCAAACCCACTCATCAGACAGGCACTTGATAAGGAGAAGACAGTGGTAATCTCAGGCATAAGTGAATCCCAGGAGCCAACATGGCAGGGGAGACTTGAAGAAAATAAAGCTAACGTTGTAGACCTGATAAGAAAGCTTGGAGTAGTATGTGGTCCTGAGGATATTGTAAACATACACCAACTAGGTAAATATTCGAGGGAAGGAAAGCCGAGACCAACAAAAGTAACCTTTGAGAGAGGGGAGACATGTAGGGAAATATTGTTGAGAAAAAAAAGTCTAAAAGACCTTCAAGAATGCAAAGAAGTGTTCATTAGACGATACAGAACACAGGAAGAGATGGGAAAGATCAAAAACTTGTTGCAAGAGGCAGGAAGGTTAAATGATGAAAGAAATGAAGAAGAGAAGAAAAATTTTCGTTACAGAATACTTCCAGACAAAGGGGAGATAAAGAAGATAATGACAGAAGATCAGGGGATGGGGCCTCATTAAGATTGTTATACACAAATGCTGATGGATTAGCTGGTAAGGCAGTAGAATTAAAAGATAGGATTCACAACAGTAAGGCAGATATAGTAGCAATTACAGAGACTAAGTTGAGTGAGGACATAAACAGTGTCACAGTTTTTCCTAAGGGCTTCAGAATACTAAGGGTCGAAAGATCTGAGAGGACTGGTGGAGGGATAGCACTGCTCATAAGTGAGAGGATTCAAGTTGAAGAAATAAACTTGGCTATAGAAAGTGAGTTCAGGGAATTTCTTGTTGCTCGCATAAATACTGGGTCAGAGAGCATTATAATAACTGTTGTATACAACCCACCAAGGAACCAAAATAGGCTTGAAATTTATGAGGAAAGTCATATAGGTACGATTGAAGTCATAAACTCAGTTGTTAACATGGCGCGGGAGAAAAAATGTAGGATTTTGATTATGGGAGACTTAGATTGGATAAATCTTGACCCACACAGTGGTGAGGACTCATTTGGGGCAAGATTCCTAGATTGCGTACAAGGGAATTTCCTACACCAACATGTAATGGAACCAACAAGGGCCAGGGGTGGGGATGAGCCATCACTACTTGATCTGGTGTTCACAGATAATGTGTTGGATATTGAAAATATTGAGTATGAACCACCAATTGGAAAGAGTGACCACTGTGTGTTGTTGATGGAGTATATCATTGAAGACATTCTTCCTGAGAGTAGAGGCACTGAGGACATGAGGAGGAACTATCCGAAAGGAGATTACATCAAAATGAATGAGCTTTTTGCAGTTATTGACTGGAGAACCTTATTTTACAACAAATCTGTACAAGAAATGTATGACATCTTTTGTGAGAAATATGGGAAGATAGTAGATTGCTGCATACCTGTCACCAAAGTAGGTGTAATTCATGCCAGAGAGAAATGGTTCGATAATTGGTGTAAAAGAGCTAAGGAGTGGAGAGACAAATGCTGGAAAAGGTATAGGAGGAGAAAAAACATAAATGCCTGGCAAACCTACAAAAGAGCAAGAAATGACTACCTAAGTAAAAGGAGAGAGGCAGAGAGAGATTATGAGAGGGACATCACCAGGAAGGCTAAAGAAAATCCCAAGCTTTTCCACAGCTTTATCAGAGGAAAACTGAAGGTAAAAGAACAGGTTTTAAGGCTAAAGAGAGCGGATGGAAGCATCACTGAGACGGACGAAGAGATCTGCAAAGAATTGAACAAGGAGTTTCAGTCAGTATTTACAGTAGAAAATACCCCACCCCCTCAGATTGCAGTGATAGAAGCTCAAGGGCCGGTATTAGAGAACATCAACCTTACAGCCACAGAGGTATGCAAAGCGCTGATGGATTTAGATGTTCATAAAGCTACAGGTCCTGATGACATATCCCCTCATGTGCTTAAAAAAATGCGCAAACACAATATCAGTGGCACTAAGTATCATATTTAAGGAGTCACTGGAGTCGGGGGAGATTCCAAGATGCTGGAAACAAGCAAATGTGATACCTATCTTCAAAAAGGGAAGGAGGGATACGGCTCTGAACTATAGACCAGTTTCCTTGACCAGCATAGTTTGCAAAGTTATGGAGAAACTACTAAGGAAACATATCTCTCTTCACTTGGAATCCTTCAACTTTTTGTCAGTGAGGCAACATGGCTTCAGAGAAGGAAGATCAACAGTAACAAACTTATTAGAATTTTATGATGAGGTAAGCCAAATCTTACAGGAAAGAGAGGGCTGGGCAGATTGCATATTCCTAGACTTCCAGAAAGCGTTTGACACTGTTCCACATGGGAGACTTATTAGGAAGCTGCAATCAATGGCTAGAATAGGTGGAAATGTCTTGGAATGGATAAAAACTTACTTAGAAGGAAGGGAACAGAGGGTTAGAGTAAGACACTCAGTGTCTGAATGGAGAAGAGTTAGTAGTGGAGTTCCACAGGGTTCAGTTTTAGGGCCACTTTTGTTCCTTGTATATGTAAATGACCTACCAGAGTCTGTAAATTCATTCATGAATATGTTTGCAGATGATGCAAAGATTGTGAAGAAAGTAAAAAACGAGAACAATGGTAGAGAACTTCAGGAGGATCTAAATAATCTGCATGAGTGGTCAGAAAAGTGGCTAATGAAATTCAATACCTCAAAATGTAAGGTAATGAGAATGGGTACAAGTGCAAGAAGGCCCAAGCTTGACTACTCGGTGGCTGGAGTACAACTTCAAGAGACAGAAAATGAGAGAGATCTAGGAGTAAACATACTGGCAGATTTGTCTCCAGAAATACATATAAATGGCGTAGTAAGGGCAGCATATGCATTCTTATCAAATGTAAGGGTAGCCTTCAGGCACATGGACAAGGAAATGTTCAGAAATATTTATGTAACCTATGTGAGGCCAAAACTCGAATATGCAGCCCCCTTTTGGAATCCGCACTTGAAAAAGCACATAGCTAAGCTTGAAAAAGTTCAAAGACATGCCACGAAACTGGTGCCAGAAATACGCAATCTCGGTTATGATGAGAGGCTGAGGGAATTAGACTTGCCATCACTCGAAGCTAGAAGAGTAAGGGGGGATATGGTGACAGTCTTTAAATTCCTTCATGGTTATGATAGAGTGGATAGGGATCGATATTTCGATATGGCTGGCTCTAGAACTAGAGGTCATAGTTTGAAGCTTCGTAAGAAAACTTGTTTGCAGGATGTAAGGAAATACTTTTTCAGTGTAAGAGTAGTTGATAATTGGAATTCGCTAAGCGAGGAGGTAGTTAATGCTATCTCAATCCATAGTTTTAAGGACAGGTATGATAAGTATCACTAAGTCTAAAAATGGAACCGATCAGGAGACGGGAAGATACGAGCTTTGGGCTCTTTCCCGTAAACACAATTAGGTAATCACAATTAGGTAATCACACACACACACACACACACACACACACACACACACACACACACACACACA
>JAXCGZ010005927.1:57500-90000 GCA_037179515.1 Halocaridina rubra | reverse complement strand
ATACACACACAAAATGTATTAAAGACTACTGAGAAAACGCATCTCTCTTGCCTTCGAATCCTTCAACATTCTGTCAGTGAGACTACATGGCTTCAGAGGAGAGAGATCTATAGTAACAAATTTATTAGGGTTTTATGCTGAAGTATTCCAGATCCTATAAGAAAGAGAGGGCTGGGCAGACTGCATATTCTTTAAGTTTCAGAATGCATTTGATACAGTCCCTCATGGGAGACTTATTAAGAAGCTGCAAGTAAAGGCAAGAATAGGTGGATATGTCTTGGAATTGATATAAACTTACTTAGAAGGAAGGGAACAGAGGATTAGAGTAAGACACTCAGTGTCTGAATGGAGAAAGGTTAGCAGTGGGGTTCCACAGGGTTCAGTTTTAAGGCCTCTTTTGTTTTTTTGTATATGTAAATAACTCGCTGGGGTCTGTAAATTATTTTTGAATATGTTTGCAGATGATGCAAAGATTTTGAAGGAAGTGAAAAGCGAAAACAATGGTAAAGAACTTCAGGAAGACCTAAATAGTCAGCATGTGTGGTCGGAAAAGTGACTAATGAAATTCGATACCGCAAAATATATGATGATTATGGGGACAAGTGCAAGAAGGCCCAAGTTTGTATACTCAGTAGGAGGTGCAGAACTTCAAGAGACAGAGAATGAGAGAGATCTAGGAGAAACATATTGTCAGATTTGTCTCCAGAAATACATATGAATGACATAGTAAGGGCAGCATATACTTTCTTTGCATATATAAGGATAGCCTTCAGACACATGGACAAGGAATTGTTCAGAAATTTGTATGTAACTTATGTGTGGCCAAAGCCTGAATTATGCAACCCATTTTTTGATTCCGCACTTGAAAAAGCATGTAAAAAGCATGTAAATAAATTGGAAAAACTTCAAAGACATGCCACGAAACTGGTGCCAGAAATACGTAATCTCAGGAGGGGATATGGTGACGGTTATGAAAGTCCTTCATGATGTTTATGACAGAGTGGATAGGGATCGATATTTTGATACGGCTGGCACTAGAACTAGAGGTCATAGAAGTTGCAGGCTGTAAAGAAGTACTTTTTTTTTTTTTTTAGTTTAAAAACAGTTGATTATTTGAATTCGCTTAGTGAGAAAGTAGTTAATGCTACCTGCATTCAGAGTTTTAAGTACAAATATGAAAAGTATCATTTAGTGTGAAAATGGTACCGAACAGGAGACGGGGAGTTACGCACATAGTACTCTTTCCCGTAAGCATAAGTAGGTAATTACACACACACACACACACACACACACACACACACACACACACACACACACACACACACACACACACACACACACACACACACACACAAATGGAAAATGATGCCATGAAAACGTCCTTTGCTGATGCACTAAAGGGAAATGTGGCAGTAAAAGAGGCTGTAAAGGTGGTGGCACTGGAAAACATACAAACAGTTGACTATAAAGAGACAGTAATCGAAAAAATGAAAGACGTTGTCATGGAAAGGGCAAACCCACTCATCAGACAGGCACTTGATAAGGAGAAGACAGTGGTAATCTCAGGCATAAGTGAATCCCAGGAGCCAACATGGCAGAGGAGACTTGAAGAAAATAAAGCTAGCGTTGTAGACCTGATAAGAAAGCTTGGAGTAGTATGTGGTCCTGAGGATATTGTAAACATACACCAACTAGGTAAATATTCGAGGGAAGGAAAGCCGAGACCAACAAAAGTAACCTTTGAGAGAGGGGAAACATGTAGGGAAATATTGTTGAGAAAAAAAAGTCTAAAAGACCTTCAAGAATGCAAAGAAGTGTTCATTAGACGATACAGAACACAGGAAGAGATGGGAAAGATCAAAAACTTGTTGCAAGAGGCAAGAAGGTTAAATGATGAAAGAAATGAAGAAGAGAAGAAAAATTTTCGTTACAGAATACTTCCAGACAAAGGGGAGATAAAGAAGATAATGACAGAAGATCAGGGGATGGGGCCTCATTAAGATTGTTATACACAAATGCTGATGGATTAGCTGGTAAGGCAGTAGAATTAAAAGATAGGATTCACAACAGTAAGGCAGATATAGTAGCAATTACAGAGACTAAGTTGAGTGAGGACATAAACAGTGTCACAGTTTTTCCTAAGGGCTTCAGAATACTAAGGGTCGAAAGATCTGAGAGGACTGGTGGAGGGATAGCACTGCTCATAAGTGAGAGGATTCAAGTTGAAGAAATAAACTTGGCTATAGAAAGTGAGTTCAGGGAATTTCTTGTTGCTCGCATAAATACTGGGTCAGAGAGCATTATAATAACTGTTGTATACAACCCACCAAGGAACCAAAATAGGCTTGAAATTTATGAGGAAAGTCATATAGGTACTATTGAAGTCATAAACTCAGTTGTTAACATGGCACGGGAGAAAAAATGTAGGATTTTGATTATGGGAGACTTTAATCATAAAGAGATAGATTGGATAAATCTTGACCCACACAGTGGTGAGGACTCATTTGGGGCAAGATTCCTAGATTGCGTACAAGGGAATTTCCTACACCAACATGTAATGGAACCAACAAGAGCCAGGGGTGGGGATGAGCCATCACTACTTGATCTAGTGTTCACAGATAATGTGTTGGATATTGAAAATATTGAGTATGAACCACCAATTGGAAAGAGTGACCACTGTGTGTTGTTGATGGAGTATATCATTGAAGACATTCTTCCTGAGAGTAGAGGCACTGAGGACATGAGGAGGAACTATCTGAAAGGAGATTACATCAAAATGAATGAGCTTTTTGCAGTTATTGACTGGAGAACCTTATTTTACAACAAATCTGTACAAGAAATGTATGACATCTTTTGTGAGAAATATGGGAAGATAGTAGATTGCTGCATACCTGTCACCAAAGTAGGTGTAATTCATGCCAGAGAGAAATGGTTCGATAATGGGTGTAAAAGAGCTAAGGAGTGGAGAGACAAATGCTGGAAAAGGTATAGGAGGAGAAAAAACATAAATGCCTGGCAAACCTACAAAAGAGCAAGAAATGACTACCTAAGTAAAAGGAGAGAGGCAGAGAGATATTATGAGAGGGACATCACCAGGAAGGCTAAAGAAAATCCCAAGCTTTTCCACAGCTTTATCAGAGGAAAACTGAAGGTAAAAGAACAGGTTTTAAGGCTAAAGAGAGCGGATGGAAGCATCACTGAGACGGACGAAGAGATCTGCAAAGAATTGAACAAGGAGTTTCAGTCAGTATTTACAGTAGAAAATACCCCACCCCCTCAGATTGCAGTGATAGAAGCTCAAGGGCCGGTATTAGAGAACATCAACCTTACAGCCACAGAGGTATGCAAAGCGCTGATGGATTTAGATGTTCATAAAGCTACAGGTCCTGATGACATATCCCCTCATGTGCTTAAAAAATGCGCAAACACAATATCAATGGCACTAAGTATCATATTTAAAAAGTCACTGGAGTCGGGGGAGATTCCAAGATGCTGGAAACAAGCAAATGTGATACCTATCTTCAAAAAGGGAAGGAGGGATACGGCCCTGAACTATAGACCAGTTTCCTTGACCAGCATAGTTTGCAAACTTATGGAGAAACTACTAAGGAAACATATCTCTCTTCACTTGGAATCCTTCAACTTTTTGTCAGTGAGGCAACATGGCTTCAGAGAAGGAAGATCAACAGTAACAAACTTATTAGAATTTTATGATGAGGTAAGCCAAATCTTACAGGAAAGAGAGGGCTGGGCAGATTGCATATTCCTAGACTTTCAGAAAGCGTTTGACACTGTTCCACATGGGAGACTTATTAGGAAGCTGCAATCAATGGCTAGAATAGGTGGAAATGTCTTGGAATGGATAAAAACTTACTTAGAAGGAAGGGAACAGAGGGTTAGAGTAAGACACTCAGTGTCTGAATGGAGAAGAGTTAGTAGTGGAGTTCCACTGGGTTCAGTTTTAGGGCCACTTTTGTTCCTTGTATATGTAAATGACCTACCAGAGTCTGTAAATTCATTCATGAATATGTTTGCAGATGATGCAAAGATTGTGAAGAAAGTAAAAAACGAGAACAATGGTAGAGAACTTCAGGAGGATCTAAATAATCTGCATGAGTGGTCAGAAAAGTGGCTAATGAAATTCAATACCTCAAAATGTAAGGTAATGAGAATGGGTACAAGTGCAAGAAGGCCCAAGCTTGACTACTCGGTGGCTGGAGTACAACTTCAAGAGACAGAAAATGAGAGAGATCTAGGAGTAAACATACTGGCAGATTTGTCTCCAGAAATACATATAAATGGCGTAGTAAGGGCAGCATATGCATTCTTATCAAATGTAAGGGTAGCCTTCAGGCACATGGACAAGGAAATGTTCAGAAATATTTATGTAACCTATGTGAGGCCAAAACTCGAATATGCAGCCCCCTTTTGGAATCCGCACTTGAAAAAGCACATAGCTAAGCTTGAAAAAGTTCAAAGACATGCCACGAAACTGGTGCCAGAAATACGCAATCTCGGTTATGATGAGAGGCTGAGGGAATTAGACTTGCCATCACTCGAAGCTAGAAGAGTGAGGGGGGATATGGTGACAGTCTTTAAATTCCTTCATGGTTATGATAGAGTGGATAGGGATCGATATTTCGATATGGCTGGCTCTAGAACTAGAGGTCATAGTTTGAAGCTTCGTAAGAAAACTTGTTTGCAGGATGTAAGGAAATACTTTTTCAGTGTAAGAGTAGTTGATAATTGGAATTGGCTAATCGAGGAGGTAGTTAATGCTATCTCAATCCATAGTTTTAAGGACAGGTACGATAAGTTTCACTAAGTCTAAAAATGGAACCGATCAGGAGACGGGAAGATACGAGCTTTGGGCTCTTTCCCGTAATCACAATTAGGTAATCACACACACACACACCACACACACACACACGCGCGCGCGTGCGCGCGCGTGCGTATCCGCAGTGAAATTATTTGTTGCGTTTAAAAGAGCAAATTCAGAGTATACTGTACATTCAGTATCCTTCTAAAGTTCTTACAGAGAATTTTTGGCTTCTTTATATGGAGCCAGGCACCGATCTGCTGAGCTGTTGTAACAAATTATAGAGAAAAAACAAATTTGCTGCCATCAGTACCATAACTAAATTTACCATAAATTCTCATGTTTCGATGCATAAGCGTGCAGAAATTTCGCCAACCCCCCCCCCCACTCCACCCTCCCTTCTCCAATTTATTAAGGTCATATCACAGCCACGAAAATGGCTATCACCTGTCGACCCCCTCTGGTGATAATTATGGCAACCAGGTGATGCCTTAGGGTGTATGGCATATAACTATTAAAACGGTGAATAGAGAAGAAATTTAAATAAAGAAGGGTGTATAGCATAGCCGATAAAATATGCCCTGTATATACCCTGGATATACAGGGTAGGAGAGGGAGGGGGAGACCAAAGCGTAGGTGGATGGATTGCATCAATGAAGACTTGAGGTCTAAAGGTTTGTTGGGTGATGAGGTATGGGACAGAAACATATGGAGAACACTAGCCAGAAACATCGACCCCACATAAAAGTGGGAAAAGATGTAGACGAAGAAGAAGAAAAAAAATAAATTATTAATATAAAGGAGGTTGGAAGGATCTACCAACACAGCCCTATTTTGGACACTTTTTATATTCAGTCTTCTCATAAAAGTTCGTAGGTATGCGCCGTGATTGTGTCTGAACTGCATCTTCTCCCCTTTTTGGCAAACAGATTAACAGAATTTACCTTGTACGTTCGAGATAGACTTTGGCATGCACAGATGGAGAGGATCATCTGTGCAGTGAAGTATTTGGGGAGAAATCTGTGCGTATAGAGCAGATACGAGTTTGAAGAAGTCAAATTTTATGGAAAATTTTAGGAATATTTTTTGTCGCTAGCATTTGAATATTCGTTATAGATGCATTCGATAGATTTTGAGAGAGAGAGAGAGAGAGAGAGAGAGAGAGAGAGAGAGAGAGAGAGAGAGAGAGAGAGAGAGAGAGAGAGAGAGGGGGGGGCTATCATCTGTCTCCATAGAAAAAGCAATTACCTTGAAGCATATCTGAGAGAGAGAGAGAGAGAGAGAGAGAGAGAGAGAGAGAGAGGAATAATAATAATAATAATAATAATAAACCTTTATTTCCATTACAATACAATGGGTATTCGTCAGCTGGGACAAGCCCCAACCCCCCACTGTGGTGTCCAACCACAGCAGTTCCTGCCAGTAAACAGCTTAAACTCTCGGTCTTGGACGGGGACCGATCTTTCGACCTCATGAATGCGAAGCCAGCTCGTTACCACTGTACTAGCCAGCAAGAAAAAAGCAATTACCTTGAAGCATATCTGAGAGAGAGAGAGAGAGAGAGAGAGAGAGAGAGAGAGAGAGAGAGAGAGAGAGAGAGAGAGAGAGAGAGAGAGAATATCTTTCCTTGTGGCAGTGGTAAATGAATGCGTTTAATGAACTTTTAGGAGTAAAAAAAATACGTAAACAACATGAAATACAGCAAAATGTTCCTCTTAAACTTTGCAGATTCCACGTGTTGCGTGGTTTTGAAAAATAATTAATGTACTCTGACATAAAGTTTTTGCTTAGGAGAGAGAGAGAGAGAGAGAGAAAATCTCTCTCTCTCTCTCTCTCTCTCTCTCTCTCTCTCTCTCTCTCTCTCTCTCTCTCTCTCTGTCAAGTTTTCTGTAAGTTTAAATGGTTCTTCTTTGAAATCTGTAAATTACAGATAGCTGGATAAAGTGCTGTACCTTCTACTCCTTAACGAGTAGTCATTACTGCTTCTGAGTTTTCACAGATTTGCTTGTAATAGAGACCACTTCTGCTCTTTCTATTAAATGTATAAGAAGTCACTGTATGGGGCTTCGCCGTTATTTTCTCGACCTTAAAAGTGTATTTTCTTTAGGTCTGTGTATTGAAATGGGATTATTCTCAGCCAATATCTTTATATTTAATACCTTAGTATCTACCTGCTTTCCTACCTGAGGTGTGCGTTATGCTACAAAGAAAATGGAATCTGTCTCTATCCATGAATAGAGGAAGGTCGTTCTGGCTCAAATTTGTATATTGATACCTTAGTATTTACCAGTTTACTGGTTTGTTCGTCACCCTGCAAAGGAAACTTTTTCGAGAAAAAGACCGGTTTTCAGTTTTCGAATGGGAGAAAACGAGATGCTTTTCTACTCAAGGTGTGTGTCACGCTCCAAAGAAAACGATTCAGAGGGCAAGAGCAGTGCTCAGTATTCCATATGGGGTATGTGTCACTTTAAAAAAATATGTTTCTTTACAACATTTTAGGGCGAAAGAGCATGCTTTCCTACCTAAGGTGTGTGTCACGCTCCAAAGAAAACGATTCTGAGGACAAGAGCAGTGCTCAGTATTCCATAAGGGGTATGTGTCACTTTATGAAAAATATGCTTCTTTACAACATTTCAGGGCGAAAAAGCATCCTTTCCTACCTAAGGTGTGTGTCACGCTCCAAAGAAAACGAGCACAATCTTCTGTATTCAACTGGGATAAAAATAATGAGAAAATAGAGAAAGTTTTGGAGGTGGTTTACGTCGTAGTAAAAATACATTTGTTTCTTTAAAGGGGGTTTACACGGTCAAACGGTCCGTCGAACACGGTTCGACAGACAAGTGTTTGAAGTGATGTTCGAACGTGTGAACGGGGTATTTGGTTGTCGAACACGTTCCGTGTGTTCCGTGTAAACGGGGTATTTGGTTGTCGAACACGTTCCGTGTTCGACAACCAAATACCCCGTTCACACGTTCGAATATCACTTCACACACTTGTCTGTCGAATGGCGTTCGACGAACCATTTGACCGTGTAAACCCCCCTTAAGAATGTCGTGTGATTGTTTTCGAAAGGCTAAACACACTGGTGAAAGCAGTTGTGTGAAAGTACTACGAAATGGAGCCAAAGAGTGGATTAATAATAATAAATTGAGTTGGACCTGACAGGGAAGAAATTGTCTGAAAGAAATAGTTCAGACATGTGAGACCCGCATATGGTCTTTACAAAATTAATCTCCCCTTCTCTCTCTCTCTCTCTCTCTCTCTCTCTCTCTCTCTCTCTCTCTCTCTCTCTCTCTCTCTCTCTCCTCTCTCTCTCTCTCTCTTTTCTGTGTGTTATTTTGTTCTTATAACTCACCCCTGGGTTAAAAGTTGTTTGCAAGCACACATAGAAAAATTGATCCAGCGTAGGAATGTGCTTGGAAGACGTGAAAAATATCCTGTTGGATTAAAGCGTAGTGATCCTGATGGAATCCTGTAATTAGGCAATTCCTAGTCCTAAAATGATGGAAGTCCTATACAAATGTTCCAACGACATCCTGTATTTCTTTTCACATAAAATCCTTCTTTGATTTCGCTGTTATTATATATATATATATATATATATATATATATATATATATATATATATATATATATATATATATATATATATATATATATATATATTGCAATAAGTTTGTTCTTATTTTGTTCTTTCTCTATTTTATCTAATTTAATAATAATTAGTGGACTGTAATGCAGATCTTGGTCATATTTTTATGTAATTGAGGTGAATACGTTAATGGCATAGTGCCATTAATGTTCATGTTCTTTACTGTGAAAGGATTGTCAGTCTGGAGCAGTCCATAATATGTTAGATTTTATTGTTTGTTGACCATTTGCGCTTCGGTTTCAGTTCCAGTACTTTACAGCAACGTCTTGCATGTTTTGGCCTTTTTCCAATCTGTGAACAGTCAGATACCCTACAAGTAATATCTAACAGTGTCTATAGAGAAAGTGCGCACACACACACACACACACACACACACACACACACACACACACACACACACACACACACACACACACACACACACACACACACACACACACACGCACGCACGCACGCACGCACGCACGCACGCACGCACGCACACACACACACACACACACACACACCGATCAGGAGACGGGAAGATACGAGCTTTGGGCTCTTTCCCGTAAACACAATTAGGTAATCACAATTAGGTAATCACACACACACACACACACACACACACACACACACACACACACACATGAATACAACTCTTATATTTGGCCGAGATTATAGGTTAAGAATATCGCTTTGTCGTTTCTTCTGATTGATAATGCCATTGGTATAAGAAGAGAACTGAGTTTGGTGTACGTGTTACATGTCTAACAAAACATTGATACCGTAATAATTGATGCATGGACAAGTGATTCCCTTCTTTGGTAAGGAGAGATTTCATGCCTCTCTTTGGAAAAAGACTGAATTGATTTCGGTCTTGGATATTTTGGCAGTTGGTGCCAGTCTTAGAATATGATATAACAGATGTATTGACAAATAATGCCTTTTATTATTATTATTATTATTATTATTATTATTATTATTATTATTATTATTATTATTATTATTATTATTATTATTGACAGAACTGGTGCCTGCTTTGGAGAAGAATATGATCAATTTCAGTCTTTAAATGAAACTGCTCTGATGTATTGGCAATTGATGACAGTGTTTGAGTGTTGATAGAGCTGATGTCAGACTGTACATGATAACAGATGTCAGACTTTAGTTTTATAAACGATTTATTTGATGTGAATGAGAAGGAACATTTAGCTTTTGGAATGACTGAAAATACGTCAGTTGAAGGTTACAAGTTGTTTTATAACTCAGTCATATCCTGTATATAAATAATGAGTTGCGTAGCGAAGCCGTCATGTTCAGCGATCCCATCTGCATTTCCAACAGCGAAATGTAACTCAACATGACTTGTTCAAGAGATAAAATATTTACTTATAAATCATGATCCACCTTTGCGACCTCACAGTCCCGGGACTCTCTTCACCTCCCTCAGTATGGAGTGAAGAGTGATTTTACAGACCTTTTATATTCATGCATTGGTTGACCTTTCGAGAGCATCAGTACCTGAGTGGACTCTGTGACCTTTTAAAACTAGTTTCTGGGACGTGTCAATAAATTACCAGCAGTAATTAAAGAAATTTAAAGATTTTCCCCAATTAATCTTTTGAGATCTGTAAACTTAAATATAATTTGGAAATGTAAATGGTTAGGGCGTCCAGTCTGAGTTCAGCAGTTTTTTCAACACATATGCCGCAGGACAGGCATATCTGCCTGTACTGAAGACTGATCCTTTCAAGATATCGATCCACTTTTTTCTTTTTATGTTAGATTTTCCACCCACGGATGGGTGGAACGGGTCATGGAGGACCCGTAGGGTGGTGACCCTGCCACAGCAGTAACCTCTCCAGTAAACAGGTTAAACTCTCTTGCCTGGACGGGGCGCGATCTGTCGACCTCGCGAATGCGAGGCCAGCGCGTTACCACTGTACTAGCCAGGAGGCTACCGATCCACTATTGTGATCACAGTCAGTGTCGTACTCAAAGACCCAACTGATATCTCAAAGGACTCCATCTCAAAGGATTCCTGTACGTTTTACTACTTCTCAAAAAAAGATTCTGGTGAAGACTTGCCATATACACTGAATTCATAAATTGGAAATAATTCATACATTATTTCTGTTTTCATATCAGTTACACATTGAAGAAAGGGCCATGTCACAAAAGAACATGTGTTTTTAAAAGGTTCTGGTGACGATATGGCATATGTTCCACCTCGTCAAAATAACTTTAGGCAACTTAAAGTCCTTTTATTGTATTAGAAAGTTACAATTAAATGCTGATAGGCTTAGAATGCAATAGAGAGCATTTGGTAGTTCCTTTGTATTTCTCTTAAATTTTTCTACCTATCCTTTTTTCCCTAGCAATACTTCCTCCATTTACCAGTTCATTGTACCTCCAATGAACTGCAAGATTAATTTTAAGTTGAAGGTGACCTTAGATTTTCACCCTTTTTAAAAAAATTGCATAATGAGCACGTATTCTACACCGAACTTTCAAGTATATGCATATGTTCTTCTTGCTCAAGTTTAAGGTTAAAGGGCTCTAATGAAAGGCAGAGGCAAAAGACAGTGATAGCAGAGCCCGACTATATACTTAACTAATACTTGGGACCCAAGCCCTCTCTCCAATCACGTGGACCAGTGATCTCTAAATTTTGGCTAAATAATCAGTTAGACCTATAGGATATCACCCACCTCCCAATGAATTATTCAATTTAATCGGTAGTGACATGAAATTATGAAAGGATATCTATCCCTGGGCTAGGATCGAACCTAAGGCGCGATATCTTAAACAGTGTAAACCTAGGATACCATATTGTTAGTTAGCTAGACACACACAAATGGATTTCATAAACGCATCTGACGCCGTTCTGTGTATGGCTAGGATCCCGTACGGGATCCTAACCATACACAGAACCGCGTCAGATGCGTCTATGAAATCCATTTGTGTGTGTCTAGCTAACTAACAATATGGTATCCTAGGTTTACACTGTTTAAGAAATCGGGCCTAAGTCTTCCATTCGATCTTACTTCTTTCCTGCATTTACACAGAGGAACATAGTTCCACCTCCATGTTTTGCTGCATGCCTTAAAAGCCAGCTAAATGGGGGTAGAGAGAAGGGCTGAGAATACCCCATCGTATTTTCCTCCCGCGAAGAGTCAAGATTTAGCCTTGAGTCGGCCATCCCCTTATAAAGAAGGTGGCAGATTCTCCTCTTCATTTTTTCTCCCGCGAAGAGTAAAGACTGTTACTTTGTTGATGTTGAAATAAAGTACTGAACTTTCTCCCGAAAGTTCAAAATGAAAACATATATTTAAGTATAAGTTTTCTTCTTCTTCCACTACAGCTTTAACCGCTTATGCAGGGTCACTATCGGTTGCCTTCTTGCGAAGGACTTGTTTTGGCAAATGTAATCGTTACCCTGAGTGCATGCCCTTGCTAACCTCGACCTGACGCCTCAAAGTGAGGGTTGTTACTGTTTATGCTGTTTTATTAGATGTTGCCAAAAAAAAAAATTCATTTGATTACAATTTTGTGTTAAATGAACACTCTTTCTGTGATGCAAAAAATACAAAATTATCATTTTGTCTGAAAGCCTGAACTAAGCATTGAAAAAAAAATCATGTTGCCAAAAAAAAAAAATCCATTTGCTTACAATTTTGTGTTAAATAAATGCTCATTCTGTGATCCAAAAAATACAAAATTATCATTTTATCTGAAAGCCTGAACTAAGCATTGAAAAAAAATTCACGTTCTTCTCCATTCTACATATCTTTGGCCAGCGAAAGCCATCCCTGCCAAATGCGCAATTGAAATCAATTTTTACCTCTCACTAGCAACATGGTGAGATATTTGGACGTCTCCCTGGTACCTGTGCAAAAAAGAAGTTTTTAATTGGCAGAAATAAATGAAGAAGGAAATGTGTGCTTAATAAAATAATAAGATTTGCATTCCTCGAATGGCTTTTTATAATTCTGAGGTCTGTTACTTGTCTCCAACACCTAGGAGTTAGCTAATTAAATTGCATTTTTTTTTCTGTTGGGAACTTTTTCCCTGTTCATGTGGGGTCACTGTATATCAATCGCTCACTAGCCTATTGGAGACTAGTTATTGGTTTTGGCTCTTAGTTTTACGTCATTTGAAGGTTGGTGTCGGCTGACGTCATATCTGTTTATTATTCCCAGCTTGGGACATGCACTGATTTGACCTGGCTTACTCTCCCATGGCTGGATATGTTATACTTAGAATTATTTTATCTGTTCTCATCACTAATTTTATGGTTGATTGTTGTAAAGATAGTCGTTTATCGTTGCTCATATGTTATAATGATCATGAAATTACAGATGCTTTTAGTGAACAGAGTGTTTGTACTAATTTCAGTAAGACTTTCGCCATTTTTGTCGTTGCTAATGTGCTATAGCATGGTACATTCATGCCATTGTTGTCTGTAATTTGACTAAGAAAATTGAATGTTGTTACCGTGGCTCAAGAGGTATCGTCCGCGACTCTGAGGCGTCAGGTCGAGGGTTCGCGCCCCGTCACGGTTTGAGGTTAGCAAGGGCGTGCACTCAGGGTAAGGATTACATCTGCCAAAACAAGTCTTTCGCCAGAAGGCAAGCGTCCTAGCCCTTGGTAGAAAAGGGAGTCCGTGACGTAAAACCGGAACCGGAACATTAAGTAAGGTTATCGCCATTTTTGTCGTTGCTTATGCGCTATATCCTTGGTACATTCATGCCATTGTTGTCTGAATTTAATAAGAACATTGAATATTGTCTTCTATTATTCATAAAGAAAATTCTAAAAAGTAAGTCACTTGTGATGTAAGAAATTATCGGCTTAAAAGTACTCAGACACCTTTCTTCTCATTTATTATGCATTTTAAATTTGATTACATCATATCATTCAACTAGCATAGCTCAGAAATGTAAGAACTTATATTAAATTTATCTGCAAACACTTCATTAGGGCAGGAAAGAGAGGACATTACAGTGTATATTATATTTTGCACTTGTTTTATGTTAAACTTTGTCCCAGGCTAAAAACTGAAGCCACGTTTTCTTCATCTTGGCAATGTGTTTGACAAAGTGCGATGTTTCACACCTTGTCCTTTTGCAGGCGTGAAGAGACTTCCACGTGAAGTCATAAATATGTTGCGATCGTAAATATCCTCAAACATCGACATTGAGGAAGCAGGTGGTATGTATAATTGGGCTGTAGAGCTTTTTTCTTTGATAAGTGCCAATATTTGGGATGAAGAGTTGAAGAAGGTATTTAATATATTCTTCCTTTTTTTTTTTTTTTTTTTTTGTCACAGACCCCACACATCTAATGGCGTGCGCAGTTAGCCTACTGACTTAACAAGGAGGGCCACAATCCTTTCCTTCTTATTCGCAAATAATGTATCTCCTGATTTTACCCAGGTTGTGTGCCATGATTATCTTTCCTTAATTTCCTATGGAAAGCAGTCTAGAGTAGGCCTATTGACTTACCCTTAGGAGTAGGCCTAGTTAAATGAATCTTAAATATATTTTAAATTATAGCGGATAAATAATATAAAGAAAATATAAGATCTTTGCACTCGCATTGGATTGTCTCCAAAAACAATAATGTATATGGCAGTGTTAAATTTTCATTTATTTTCGTTATTTCAGTATTATGCACGACGTTTAGCCAGCAAACAAAACATTAACAATTATCATTATTAAAAAATAAATAGAATAAGTCTGTATATGACTGTATGTATGGTTGAAAAGCTGTTGTACTGTCCATAAAACACGAACTATCTTATAAGAACCTATAATGATAAATCTCTGTAACTTGCATTATACTAGAGATAACTTACTAAAAACAGGATTTTAGTGAAAAATTGTGGATTTAAATAATTCATTTTGGACTTACAAATAGTTTTATCTTAAGAATACAGTTCAAGGTATAAATATTGAAAAGACGGGATTTCTATGAAGAATAAGTTGATGAATGAATAAATATGATAATGAATACATATATAAATAAATAAGCATTATCAACTGTATAAATAGATAAATAGCAAAATAAATAAAATAAATAAAAAATGGCCTAGTCACTCTCTTAGCAACGCCCATTCAATCACCATTATTATGTCCGTAGAGAACTAGCATTAACGTTAGTTTTCTGTTGCCCGAGTTACAGAAATTTTATCCAAAATATTTCCAATGGCGTATTCCAGACACCCGCTGAGTTAGCAGGGGTTAAAACACAGACAGGTTAAGGGCAGGCTACTGTTTTGTTTTATTACAAGTTAAGTATGAGATTGCTATATTGGAACTTTTGTTAACTATTGCCGTCATACATTAATTTATGTGAAATGTATATTAAACTGCCTGCCAAGGAGCTCTTGCTCAGCAGGCTTGTGCCTCTGAATATAATGTACATATTTATTCCTGTATGTATACTAACCTGCTTCTGTGTTTGTTCTCTGGATAAAGAGCTCACTGCTCTGTCTTGTGTTGGTTCCCCTTATATCCCTGACTGTTTTTAAGTCAAATAGCCAGCTAGGATAATGATGGTCCAAAGTTTTGTACATAAAAACATCATGTAGTAGGTTGGCTCATGGCACCAGCCGCCCGTTGCGATACTACAGCTGAAGGTTTTTTGAACTTAAATAGGTCTGTCCAGGACAGTTCGATGTTAAGTCTTCCTTCAGTTACGGTTCTTTTTCTATGACTACAGCTACACTGAATATTCTTTGATATTCATCACACATCTTTTATCCCTTCACATCTGACAAGTCATTACACTCTCCATCTCTGTTTCTCTTTATGTATTTTTCGTGCCCAGGCCCGATGAGGGCTGTTTTATTTTATAATTATTTTTTGGCCCGTCCTGGTGTCACAATCATAAAAAAAAAAAAACTTCATATTTTCTTTAAATTCCAATACATTGAAAGAAATAAAAAATTAATCTATTATTTTATTTTCATTTTCCATTAAGCACGTAAATAAAAGAAGAATAAACGTGTTCTGGTAGATGTAAACTTGTTAACCGGTAAAAACACATTTGATTATACATTGAAATTTGAGTGACGCTGTAATTTAGCTGAGCACAACCAGCCACATATATAGCTGCCAGTGATAATCTCCTCTCTTCATCGAGGATAAAAAAAATTCACTCAGCTAATGAGTAAAGTTGCTCACATGTTCCTTTCAGCTAACAAATACAATTGATCATGATAAATATGTAAAATTTCGTAAATACTTGAAATATATAAAGTAACAAATGTATGTCAGTAATTTATATCATTGGTCTGAGTGTGTCAAATAGCTACTGAAAGTACCACTTAAGAGCTTTATCTGAAGCCTCCTGGCTAGTACAGTGATAATGCGCTGGCCTCGCATTCACGAGGTGCAGGGCACCTCATCCAGGCAAGAGAGAGTAAGCTGTTTACTGGGGAGGTTGCTGCTGTTGCTGGTCACCACAGTGGGGGGTTGGGGCCTGTGCCGGCTGGCGACCACCCTATGGGTCCCTCATGACCCGTTCCACCCATCCGTGGGTGGAGAATAAGAAACCTAAAAAAAAACTTTATCTGGCCAGTGTTCCGCCAATTGCTAGCCCTGATATAAAGTGTTATATCTTATATTGGATTTTTTTTTCTCTTTGAAGATGACATATTGAGTCTTAGTCTCTTGACTGAATGCTAATTTTTTTTTGGAGAGAGAGAGAGAGAGAGAGAGAGAGAGAGAGAGAGAGCGAGAGAGAGAGATTGTCATTATCGACATTTTTTTTTTATTTTAGGCAAACTTTTTACCTGTTCAGGTATGTGCTGTCTGATGCACTCTGCAGTTTTTATTATAGGGCTTGATCCAGACACCACCAGGTATAATGGTATCTTTCTTGCAAAATGTTATTTTTTCCTGACAAATAATTTGAACTTTAATGCCTGGTTACGTTGTTGTTTCTCTTACTAATGAGGAAACTGAGTTACCAGTAGTATTCTTACTAAATGTAACTAGCTAGCATTTGCATTGGGGTGCGTCGACTGGGTGGCTGAGTGTTGAGTGGCCTGAAGATCTAGATTAGCAGTGGATGAGCATTTGCTAGATATTCAGAAAACTGACTAGTGTGCAATGGACCACACTACTAAATAAGACAATCAGCTATAGCCCTGGGAATCAACTCTCTAGGTCGGAGTCTAGGGAAAGGTAAACTCTGGTCGGAAATCATCTGCTGCTATACAAGATGTGTCTTGTGAAACATAGACAAGACAACAGAGATCCAGCCAAAAAACCCACACCTGCACCATAGTCTGGCAGACTGCGGACAACACATTGACTGAAATGATTCACATTTTCGTTTAGGTTTAGGTCATAAGGACATTTTACATAGTCATGTTTGTGTTTCATTTTGGTATTACTCCTAGACAGTTTTTTTTCTGTTTCCCTTGTTAATAAATATATTGATGTATTTAATTTTGGTTTGACTGAACCTGGACTCTCCATAATTAGATGTAATGCAGTCTGTGAGCCTCTGATATTACATTTGTTGGAGATTGGACTCCACAGCAGAAGGACTTTGCCCATTCACAGTAAGGATGACCCAAATAATATATTGGAGGGGGTGGGGGTTGTTTTCACCAGATATCATCAAGGGGCTAATGTACTGGACTTATTAAGCCCCCTAAGAATACAGCATTGGATCTGTTTGGGATTCCCGCTCTTATTGGCGTGACTGTACCTTGTCTTCAGTAAGAATCAATTTTTGTTTATTTCTCGTGTTAATGCATGATCTTCATAGTTAATTTTCCTTGTTGCATTATTTCCCCAGATCTATCAAGTCAGCTTCAGTGAAGCAGAACATGCTCTAAGGTTATTCACACTTGTAAGACAAGTCACCTGACCTTACCTAGCAATTTACGGGATTATTTAACCTTACATAGAAGTTCTTGGGGGGGTACTTATCTTCACAAGAACCAATCATTCTTGGTCTGTGTATGTGTGTTCAAATCTTTAATTTTTTGGCTCTTCTGTATGTCACAATTATTCCGCATTCGAATGGGGTAGGACACAGACAGGATGGAGCTGGGGAAATATAGCGGAATTCCCTTCCTAACTCCCAGCTGCGGGATCGAACCCGGCGCGTTGTATGAACTTCAATGTGGAACAGTATTTTCACAGACTGCGATTTGCTTTCACGGAAAACGTTCAACAAGACTTGACTTCTTGAGATATGAAATAAGAAAATTTCATTTATTTTCGTTATGTTTGGAAATGAATGAAGAATCCTTGAAAATGGGAAGGAGGAGATTGTCCGGCTTTTATTTGTTAAATTTTTCTTGCTCGGAAAATAAAATATGTTTAAAAGGAAGAAATATGTGATTATGGCAGTACCATAAAATTTCTGTAACGGCGACCGCTCTATGGGTCCTCCATGACCCGTTCTACCCATCCGTGTGTGGAGAATTTAAAACAACAACAAAATTCAGATTCTTATTGGATAATAGGAAAAAGAAGAAAATTTTATGGTTTTCTTAAACTTTTCTTCACGTTTGATTTCCTGTTTATCGACATCTCTCCCATGCTCATATGGTTCTGTGTATATAAATCTCTGACATTGGTGCTTAATTATGGCTTGATGTTGCAGCCAGATAACGCCTCTCCTAACACCAACTCCCTCCATTAATCTGGGTTTGGAACCGACTCTGATTTGGGCTGCCTTTTCCCCTGTGACTGGATTCTTACGTGGGCTACTGGCCAGTGACCGAAAATAGAAGGGTTTTATTAGTCAACCTCTTGTTTTTACAATTGAAATATGAATGAAATAAAAAAAAATTGGTTTGATAATACATCTTCTTTCTTTTTACCTGAGAAATGAATGCACTGTATAAATAATAGCTGATGGTTTTACAATTCAACATCTTTTTTACCTTTGAAAAAAGAATGACAGTATAGATAAGATATGTCTATAGGAATGAAATACGTAGTAGCGTGAAATATTCCCTTTTTATCTAATTTTTTATGAATGAAATCTTTTCAACTCATTCATATTTCTCCTTAAGAATGAGTTAATTGTACAATGCTTCGGAAAATATGGGGGATGATTTTAATCCTCCACTTCTTGCTTACATATACAATGACCGCGTGCCCCTTTGTAAGGGGGTGGTCGAGTCAAGGCACACATTCACCAGAATCCAAAGACACTTTGATCATTCCTCTAAGCTGCATGAAGATAAAAGGTTGCCTCAGTTCATCCCAATTTTCCCCTTAGGAGGGGGGCTAGATTACTTTCTCCGTGTTCCCCTGCGATTCGTAACAGTCGACTAAACGGGATGGAGCAAAGGGACTTGGAGTCCCCTCCTCTGTATTTATTCTTCTCAAAGTCAGAGCAGTTTGCCTTGACTCAGCCACTCCTCATAAGGTGAAAATGGCTTATATATATATATATATAATATATATATATATATATATATATATATATATATATATATATATATATATATATATATATATATACACACAAGTCCTCCCACCACCCGACGTGGGTCATCCCCTGGATAAGTGGGAATTAACTTTTGTTGCGATCCCCGACAGCTGCAGCTGGTTTACACTCACCGCTTCGTCTCAATACAACCCCCTTCACACCCACCCGTAGTAGCGTGAATATCCCAGTTTTTAATCTCTTTTTATGAATGAAATCTTTTCAGCTCATTCATAATTCTTATGAATGAGCCTTTTTTGCACAATGCTTCAGTGTGATTAATGATGGTACGTGGCACTTACGTTCCATTTCAAGGGCCTTCGGAGTATTACTTGAACTATTCTTTTTTTTTTTATCGTTTTTACGTGTCTCAGTTTCCGTAGTCACCGTGGCTCAAGCGGTAGTGTCTGCGACTTTGAGGCGTCAGGTCGAGGGTTCGCGCCCAGTCACGGTCTGAGGTTAGCAAGAGCATGCACTCAGGGTAAGGATTACATCTGCCAAAACAAGTCCTTCGCAAGAAGGCAACCGTCCTAGCCCTTGGTAGAAAAGGGAGTCCGTGACGTAAAACTGGAACCGGAAACGTGTCACAGTTTCCATTCGATTGAAGGTGGACATAGACAGGTTGGAGCTGGGGAATTGTGGCCAGATGCCACTTAGGATCTATACCAAGAGTCTTCAAGTATTAGGGGGGAGGATATTGCCTACAGTTAATTTCCATTCGAATTGGGGTGGGCACAGACAGGTTGGAGCTGGGGAATTATGGCCAGACGCCACTTAGGATCTATATCAAGGGGGGAGGTTATTGCCTACATTTAATTTCCATTCAAATCGGGGTGGGCACAGACAGGTTGGAGCTTGGGGATTAAGACTGGATGCCCTGTCTAACACCCCGCGGCAAAACCGAAGTCGCAAATGTCAGTTTTGTCACTCCAACATTCGCTCTCCACCACTAAGCTACCACGGCCCCCCTTCTTGAACTTGGATTATCCACTGATGATTCTTTGTTTGTTGTTGTTTGTTTCGGTTTTACGTCACGGACTCCTTTTACAACCAAGGACTATGACGGTTGCCTTCTTGCGAAGGACTTGTTTTGGCAGATGTAGTTGTTACCCTGAGCACATGCCCTTGCTAACCTCAGACCGTGACGGGGCGCGAATCCTCGACATGACGCCTCAATGTCGCGGACGCTACTGCTTTTTGGACTATCCACTGAATTTAGTATAATTTATTTTCGAATAAAATTAGTTATTAATACAGAAACTGATACGATATGAGAGTAGTTTCCGTGGCAAAATGGTAGCGTCTGCGACTCTGAGGCGGCAGGTCGAGGGTTCGCGCCCCGTCACGGACTGAGGTTAGTAAGAGCATACACTCAGGGTAACGATTACATCTGCCAAGACAAATCCTTCGTAAGAAGGCAACCGTCCTAGCCCTTAGAAGAAAAGGGAGTTCGTGACGTATAACCGAATCCAAACTGATACGATATGAGGATAAAACAATATTTCAGAAATTATTAAATGATGCGGAGATGAGAATTATCGATAAAGTTAAAATAAGGATAATTTATTTCCAGTTCGTAAATGATACATAAACCTTATTGATACGAACATAAGTACAGAAATAGTCAAGAAAATATTAAATAATTATAAGATAAAGCTTTTAAAGTCAGATTATCTAAAGTATCACTTGAACTATTTTTTTTATCGTTTTTACGTGTCTCAGTATCCATTCGATTGAAGGTGGACACAGACAGGTTGGAGCTGGGGAATTATGGCCAGATGCCACTTAGGATCTTTATCAAGGGGGGAGGTTATTGCCTACAGTTAATTTCCATTCAAATGGGGGTGGGCATAGACATTTTATTTTTTTACCCTGGTCATTAATAAGCTTAATTAATACAAAAACAATAAATATATAAGAAAATTTTACAATTTGTGAAATCTGACACAATTTGAAAATCACAATGAAACTGCAAAATAAATTCCCGTAAATGAGCGAAAACTAAAGAGAATTAAAGAAATGAAAATAATTTGTTTATTTAACACTAAAATCTCTGTTTGTCCCACTCGTTTTTTTTTTTTTAATACCTCTTAACCAACTCTAAATAATATTATTTTTTTAAATTAATTTTTTCATTCGATATTAGTTTGTTTTCGTCTTTCTCTTCTTTATCTTGAGATGTGTTATTATTATTATTATTATTATTATTATTATTATTATTATTATTATTATTATTTTATTAGTTACTAGTTTTATTATTATTATTATTATTATTATTATTATTATTATAACTTTTTTTTCCCAATAAAGGTGTCGAATCAATTATCAATTATATAATATTTACTTAATGTCAAAGACCATTTGCTTAAGAAAAATGAATGATCATTTACATATACAGAAGATCTGCGCACCAGATCCTTGCCCTCTTACCCTGTGGTTGACCATGGGCATGCGGTGGAGGTAATGTTGTTTACCTTTTATCCTTAAGTAGTTAAGAGAAGTGATTGGGGGAAAAATTGTCTTTTTGTTAGTGTGTGCTTTGACTTGGCCACCTCCCTTACAGAGGTGATTTTTCCATTTGTTTTTGTATGTCTGTGGAATAATTTTTATATTTATTATGTCGTGTTGTGAAAGTAGTCTCTGTGGCAAAATGGTAGCGTCCGCGACTCTGAGGATGCAGGCGAGGGATTCGCGCCCCGTCACGGACTGAGGTTAGTAAGAGCATACACTCAGGGTAACGATTACATCTGCCAAAACAAGTCCTTCGCAAGAAGGCAACCGTCCTAGCCCTTAGTTAAAAAGGGAATTCGTGCCGTAAAACCGAAACCTATGTCTTGTGAAAGTTTGGTCCGGGCAGTATTGCAATCATCACCTATTTATTCTACTAAGTCTCTCTCTCTCTCTCTCTCTCTCTCTCTCTCTCTCTCTCTCTCTCTCTCTCTCTCTCTCTCCTCTCTCTCTCTCTCTCTCTCTCTCTCTCTCTCTCTCTCTCTCTCTCTCTCTCTCTCTCTCTCTCTCTCCAGCAGCTTCTGCTCTCTTTATTGCCCCCTTTACTACTTACCTCATGCTGGTTTCATAGCCCATCTCACATACTAATAAGATAGTTATATTTACCACCCATGATACTTTGCTCGCTGCTTTTCTTCTTCTTCTCTAGGCTTTTTCTATTAGGGCTCGTCAGTGCCGGATCATGAGCCTCCATATTGTTCTATCACATGAATCTTCCTCCGTCACAGCACACACCTATATATCCTCCTTCACCACATCCATAAACCTATTCTGTGGCGTACTTCTCGCCCGCCTTCTTAACAGCTCCATTGTCAAGTTCTACTGTTTTCTACTTTTTTCGGCTTCTCCCAATAGGGTTCGCACCCCGTCACGGTCTGAGGTTAGCAAGGGCATGCACTCAGGGTAACGATTACATCTGCCAAAACAAGTCCTTCGCAATAAGGCAACCGTTCTAGCCCTTGGTAGAAAAGGGAGTCCGTTACGTAAAACTGGAACTAACTCGTTTTCTTCCATTAGGGCTTGCCACAGCGGATCAACCGTCTCCATATCGCCCTATCCACACCGCTCTCCTCCGTCACACTGCACACCTTTATGATTACCCTCACCACATTCATAAACCACCTCTTTAGCATTTACATTACATCTTGATGTTAATATATAAATTATAGTGAAAATATAAATTGCTTTGTAAATTTGCTAAAAATATTAAGAAAACGTAAACTCCTTTTAAAAATATATACTGTATATGATAATATATAGAAAGTGCCCTGCAACTCTGCTAGTAATATTCAGAGAAACAAACTCGATCTTAGACCGCTTTCACACCAAAGTGGGACGTCGCACGTGGCATGCCACGTGGCATGCCAATTGAAAGCGAACATCCGGAAATATATGAAAACTTTCACACAGAAGTGGCGTGACACGTTCCATGTGCCAGGTGAATGGTTGCATATATATCCGGATGTTCGTTTTCAACTGGTGTGCCACGTGGCATGCCACGTGCGACGTGCAACTTTGGTGAATGCATATAGAAATAAATACACATTTCGCTGCAAAATCTGCAAACAAATATTTTGTGCAATATAAACTCCATCTTGGCATAGAAATAAAAATGAAAATTTGATTTGCAGTTTAAGTTTGCATAAATAAAAAATGAAATATATATATAAATTGCTGTGCAAATTCTGCTTAGAATATTATGAAAAACTTCAAGTCTGTGTATTATTATGAGTGATTATAGAAATTGCTAAGCGAAATCAGTTATAGATATTACTCTATCTCTATCTACCTTGGCTGTTTCCCCCTTTAATTGGGGGGTAGCCGACATCAAAAAATAAAACAATAAGGGGATTACTTAGCTCTATGGGCAATGACGAGGGAGCTATTTTTTTTTTTTATTCAGATAACTGTACATGGGGACATGTGCACATGGGCACTCCCAGTCATATTGCAGTTGATAACATTACAATCTATGTGGTTATGTATAAATAACATACTAATAGAATTTGCAATTAATTTAAAATATCATAGCAAGTAATTAATAATAAAATATAGTGTAATAATTGAAGAGTACTTGAAGAGTAATCATTGTGACAATATTTTCAATAGCCCTTGTTGAGTGCTATCATTTAAATTCCGTTTCACTTTTCAACAGTACTACTGCAGACAATTTGAAGCAGATATAGAATAACAATTTTCAGGTTAGAATAATAAGTAGGTACATACATATATATATACACACACATACATACACACACAATATATATATATATATGCATGCATTAATTAGATGAGCAATAGAAACACCACTGGGGCTTCATAGCCATACATATCAAGGAGAGAGAGAGAGAGAGAGAGAGAGAGAGAGAGAGAGAGAGAGAGAGAGAGAGAGAGAGAGAGAGAGAGAGAGAGAGAGAGAGTTTGTGGTATTCATTTCAGCAAAAGGAGTTATTCGTCCTTACTACAGATAAAGACACATCCATGCATACTCATACACATCATTGTCATCTGAGGGTAACACAGCAGAGGAAAGTGCATGTACTTAATTGCATATACGTACACATATAAACCTGAACATACATACATACATACACATAAACACAGTGCCATATAATGGAGGATAAATTTGGAAGGAAAAGAAAGAGAAAGACTGAAAGCCTTTCCCCTTCTCCACCCTTCAAATTATGTACGTGAGAGAGAATTACGTCAATTAATCCATTATCACTATTATCACAACCATTGCTACCACCATCATGATTATTATTATCATCTATTATTATTATTATTATCATTATTATTATTATTATCATTATTATTATTACTATTATTATTATTATTATTATTATTATTATTATTATTATTATTATTATTACCATCATCATTACTACAGCTTTTGTATATAGATAGAGTTATGAATCAAAAGTAGTAATTATTGATACATATAGACATGCACATACATATACATATACACATATACATACATATATACATATAAATACATATACACATACATATACATATACACATACATGCACACATGTACACACACACACACACCGCGCGCGTTCAGTGACACACGGAATTGCTCCTCTTAAATTTTAAACTGTTTCGAGTGACTAAAGTGCTTAGTGGAAAACTTTACCATAATTTCCAAAAATACTGAAATCGTGCAGAGTATTGTGAGTACAAAAACTAATATTTGTTGTAAGGCGAGACTGTTCATATTAAAGGAAAAAAATTGAGAACTTTTTCGTGAGGAAGAGAGAGAAGCTGCCGTCCAGTTTCTGCCTTGAGGGAAATCTAGAAGAGTTGCCAGACGTGGAGCCTCACACCACATTACCTAATTTTTTGTGTAAACTGGGGAAAGCTCTTGAGCCGTTTTACCTGATCCTGTGGTTCTATATATTGTTAAAAACAGTATCCTTCCCATTTATATTAACTAGTTAGTTAGTTTGATACACGAAAAAATTGAATAATAAAAGAAAAAAAATTACCAAATACCCACCCGTCAACAGTACTGAGTTAAGTTGCCAAGTAGTACAGCAGTCCTATTTTCTTCATTTTTTTTTTTTTTGCTTTTCTTTTAGCTTTCTCGTTTGCTATTTTGTTATTTTGTATATATATTGAGTTAAATGTAAAGTCTAAATCCCGTGATAACATATCTTGGTTAGCAAGTCAGTTTATCAGTTAGGAAGAATATATAACAGAAACAGGTGGGTGCCACCTCGAACACAAATTCGAATTTTCCTTCAGGTTTGACTTTTGTTTTTCTTTTTCTTTTTATACGTAAATTACCATGGTCAAGTTTTTAAGTTAAGATGTGTGTTACCAGAAAGGAGACAAACTGAGTCACTAAATAGCACTTATATGGAGATATAAAAATTCTGTGTGAAGGTAAATTAGAAGTTTTTCTCTTTTCTTTTTTTTTCCTTTTTTTTCCTCTTTCTCGTCTTCTTTCTATATTCTGTGAGAGGGAGAACATAAAAATGAAGCCATCTCTGTCCCAAACCTCTCCCACCCATGGGTCGGGAGAAGGGGTAGTCATCAGAGGACTTAAACAGAGAATCAAGAAGTTAGAGGAAATGGTTACAAGCCTTGATGATAAAATTCGGAATATGGATGGAGAAATGAAAGAGAATGAAACACTCAGAGAACAAATAAGATCTTTGGAGGAAGCAAATAAAGCACAAGGGCAGGAGAGAAAGGAACTAGAAAAAAGAATAAAGAAGCTGGAAGGGGAAAAGAGTCAACTAGAATCTAGAATTTCTAATCAAGAAGATAAAAACAAACAGCTAAATGACAACCTAAAGGAATTAGATGTTAGTTCACTGCTATCTTCTGAGAGAGACGAGATTGCTGCTTGGAATGTTCAGATTAAGGAAAACATTGAACAGTTCAGAAAAGAGTTCCAGGAGCTGAATATGGAAAATGATGCCATGAAAACGTCCTTTGCTGATGCACTAAAGGGGAATGTGGCAGTAAAAGAGGCTGTAAAGGTGGTGGCACTGGAAAACATACAAACAGTTGACTATAAAGAGACAGTAATCGAAAAAATGAAAGACGTTGTGATGGAAAGGGCAAACCCACTCATCAGACAGGCACTTGATAAGGAGAAGACAGTGGTAATCTCAGGCATAAGTGAATCCCAGGAGCCAACATGGCAGGGGAGACTTGAAGAAAATAAAGCTAGGGTTGTAGACCTGATAAGAAAGCTTGGAGTAGTATGTGGTCCTGAGGATATTGTAAACATACACCAACTAGGTAAATATTCGAGGGAAGGAAAGCCGAGACCAACAAAAGTAACCTTTGAGAGAGGGGAGACATGTAGGGAAATATTGTTGAGAAAAAAAAGTCTAAAAGACCTTCAAGAATGCAAAGAAGTGTTCATTAGACGATACAGAACACAGGAAGAGATGGGAAAGATCAAAACTTGTTGCAAGAGGCAAGAAGGTTAAATGATGAAAGAAATGAAGAAGAGAAGAAAAATTTTCGTTACGGAATACTTCCAGACAAAGGGGAGATAAAGAAGATAATGACAGAAGATCAGGGGATGGGGCCTCATTAAGATTGTTATACACAAATGCTGATGGATTAGCTGGTAAGGCAGTAGAATTAAAAGATAGGATTCACAACAGTAAGGCAGACATAGTAGCAATTACAGAGACTAAGTTGAGTGAGGACATAAACAGTGTCACAGTTTTTCCTAAGGGCTTCAGAATACTAAGGGTCGAAAGATCTGAGAGGACTGGTGGAGGGATAGCACTGCTCATAAGTGAGAGGATTCAAGTTGAAGAGATAAACTTGGCTATAGAAAGTGAGTTCAGGGAATTTCTTGTTGCTCGCATAAATACTGGGTCAGAGAGCATTATAATAACTGTTGTATACAACCCACCAAGGAACCAAAATAGGCTTGAAAAGGGGTCTGGTCGTGAAGCATCCGGCGGCGCGGAGAAAAAATGTAGGATTTTGATTATGGGAGACTTTAATCACAAAGAGATAGATTGGATAAATCTTGACCCACACAGTGGTGAGGACTCCTTTGGGGCAAGATTCCTAGATTGCGTACAAGGGAATTTCCTACACCAACATGTAATGGAACCAACAAGAGCCAGGGGTGGGGATGAGCCATCACTACTTGATCTGGTGTTCACAGATAATGTGTTGGATATTGAAAATATTGAGTATGAACCACCAATTGGAAAGAGTGACCACTGTGTGTTGTTGATGGAGTATATCATTGAAGACATTCTTCCTGAGAGTAGAGGCACTGAGGACATGAGGAGGAACTATCAGAAAGGAGATTACATCAAAATGAATGAGCTTTTTGCAGTTATTGACTGGAGAACCTTATTTTACAACAAATCTGTACAAGAAATGTATGACATCTTTTGTGAGAAATATGGGAAGATTGTAGATTGCTGCATACCTGTCACCAAAGTAGGTGTAATTCATGCCAGAGAGAAATGGTTCGATAATGGGTGTAAAAGAGCTAAGGAGTGGAGAGACAAATGCTGGAAAAGGTATAGGAGGAGAAAAAACATAAATGCCTGGCAAACCTACAAAAGAGCAAGAAATGACTACCTAAGTAAAAGGAGAGAGGCAGAGAAAGATTATGAGAGGGACATCACCAGGAAGGCGAAAGAAAATCCCAAGCTTTTCCACAGCTTTATCAGAGGAAAACTGAAGGTAAAAGAACAGGTTTTAAGGCTAAAGAGAGCGGATGGAAGCATCACTGAGACGGACGAAGAGATCTGCAAAGAATTGAACAAGGAGTTTCAGTCAGTATTTACAGTAGAAAATACCCCACCCCCTCAGATTGCAGTGATAGAAGCTCAAGGGCCGGTATTAGAGAACATCAACCTTACAGCCACAGAGGTATGCAAAGCGCTGATGGATTTAGATGTTCATAAAGCTACAGGTCCTGATGACATATCCCCTCATGTGCTTAAAAAATGCGCAAACACAATATCAGTGGCACTAAGTATCATATTTAAGGAGTCATTGGAGTCGGGGGAGATTCCAAGATGCTGGAAACAAGCAAATGTGATACCTATCTTCAAAAAGGGAAGGAGGGATACGGCTCTGAACTATAGACCAGTTTCCTTGACCAGCATAGTTTGCAAAGTTATGGAGAAACTACTAAGGAAACATATCTCTCTTCACTTGGAATCCTTCAACTTTTTGTCAGTGAGGCAACATGGCTTCAGAGAAGGAAGATCAACAGTAACAAACTTATTAGAATTTTATGATGAGGTAAGCCAAATCTTACAGGAAAGAGAGGGCTGGGCAGATTGCATATTCCTAGACTTCCAGAAAGCGTTTGACACTGTTCCACATGGGAGACTTATTAGGAAGCTGCAATCAATGGCTAGAATAGGTGGAAATGTCTTGGAATGGATAAAAACTTACTTAGAAGGAAGGGAACAGAGGGTTAGAGTAAGACACTCAGTGTCTGAATGGAGAAGAGTTAGTAGTGGAGTTCCACAGGGTTCAGTGTTAGGGCCACTTTTGTTCCTTGTATATGTAAATGACCTACCAGAGTCTGTAAATTCATTCATGAATATGTTTGCAGATGATGCAAAGATTGTGAAGAAAGTAAAAAACGAGAACAATGGTAGAGAACTTCAGGAGGATCTAAATAATCTGCATGAGTGGTCAGAAAAGTGGCTAATGAAATTCAATACCTCAAAATGTAAGGTAATGAGAATGGGTACAAGTGCAAGAAGGCCCAAGCTTGACTACTCGGTGGCTGGAGTACAACTTCAGGAGACAGAAAATGAGAGAGATCTAGGAGTAAACATATTGGCAGATTTGTCTCCAGAAATACATATAAATGGCGTAGTAAGGGCAGCATATGCATTCTTATCAAATGTAAGGGTAGCCTTCAGGCACATGGACAAGGAAATGTTCAGAAATATTTATGTAACCTATGTGAGGCCAAAACTCGAATATGCAGCCCCCTTTTGGAATCCGCACTTGAAAAAGCACATAGCTAAGCTTGAAAAAGTTCAAAGACATGCCACGAAACTGGTGCCAGAAATACGCAATCTCGGTTATGATGAGAGGCTGAGGGAATTAGACTTGCCATCACTCGAAGCTAGAAGAGTAAGGGGGGATATGGTGACAGTCTTTAAATTCCTTCACGGTTATGATAGAGTGGATAGGGATCGATATTTCGATATGGCTGGCTCTAGAACTAGAGGTCATAGTTTGAAGCTTCGGAAGAAAACTTGTTTGCAGGATGTAAGGAAATACTTTTTCAGTGTAAGAGTAGTTGATAATTGGAATTCGCTAAGCGAGGAGGTAGTTAATGCTACCTCAATCCATAGTTTTAAGGACAGGTATGATAAGTATCACTAAGTCTAAAAATGGAACCGATGAGGAGACGGGAAGATACGAGCTTTGGGCTCTTTCCCGTAAACACAATTAGGTAATCACAATTAGGTAATCACACATATACATACATATGAGCTCTTGAGGGAGGGGGTTAGAATACTTCCTCCATGTTCCCCTGCGTGTCGTAAGAGTAGACTAAGTGGGGCGGAGCGAAGGGAATGAAAGAACCCTTCTCTGTACTTTCTCTTCCCAGAAAGTCAGAGCATTATTCCTTTACTCAGCCACTCACCTTATAAGGGGAAAAGTGGCTTATGTATATAAAAAGGCATATGAGAGAGAGAGAGAGAGAGAGAGAGAGAGAGGAGAGAGAGAGAGAGAGAGAGAGAAGGTATTCCCTCCACCCCTCTTTTTTTTTTTTTTTTTTTTTTTTTTTTTTTTTTTTCAAAGTTATAGAAATATCAGATAATATACAAGAAAGTAGACTAAGATGGTATGGTCATGTTGTTAGAAGGGATGAACAGTATGTTGGGAGGAGGGTGATGGAAATGGATATACAGGGTAGAAGGAGAGGGAGACCAAAGCGTAGGTGGATGGATTGCATCAATGATGATCTGAGGTCTAAAGGTTTGTTGGGTGATGAGGTATGGGACAGAAATAAATGGAGAAAACTGACCAGAAACATCGACCCCACATAAATGTGGGAAAAGATGTAGACGGAGAAGAGGGTAAAAGAATTACATTTTCAACGTTGGGTATACACTAAGTACAGGATATAAGTTCTCTGGGTTGCAAAAGTGCACACAAAGTTCAAAGTAGCTCAGGCCAAGAGGTCTAAAGTCCTTAAGCTTTGTGCACTCTGCAATGTAGTGTACTAAATTGTTGCCCCCTTCACACTCACATAAATGGCATTTTGAGTGTTCTGGGTGCTTTCTACCAGTTTTCTCGCAATTCACCTCCCATATATTTCTATAACCAAGTCTTATACGGGCAGCAACTCTATCACAGTCACCTGTAAGCATTTTACCCATGCTGTATTTGTGTCTCAGCCTTCTGAAGTTTTCATAATGTTGGATCGAACAGCTGCTTACATGTTGTGTGAGTGTAGAAAGTTCTTGCTCTTCCATAATCTCATTATACAACATTGTTTTAAACTGAGTCAGTGTGGTTATAGATTCAGACACTGAACTCTCAGTTGCCATTTTTGCCAGCCTGTCAGCCTTTTCATTACCTACTATCCCAACATGGGAGGGTACCCATGAAAACTTAACTTGGAGTTTAAGTTTTGCGCAATCAATAAGAGCCTCTTGAATTTCAGCCATGTGAGTTTTGTAGGAGCTTTTTAATGATCTCAGTGACAGAAGCGCACTCTGCGAGTCACAGAATATGATAGCATTTCTCCTAGCACTGAGAACATGTTCAATAGCAAGTTTTAGACCAACAATTTCGCATTCGGTGATTGATGACCATTTTGGCATACTCAGTGCTTTGTCAAATATTTGCTGCCCTTCAAAATTTTCATAAACTACAATGCTGCACCCAGACCCTCCTGCACTGCTTGTGTGAGACCCATCAGTGTAAATGCAGAGTGTTTCATTGTTAGTTGGGAAACTAGTTTCAATAAAGGCTTCAATTTCATCTAACCATTGATGTTTTTTAATAATTGGAGCAACATTCGGACCAGATGATAATATTGGAAAGAGAATTTCTGGCCCAATCCTCTTGCAAGGATTTATTAATCGTTCAGGACCACTCTCAGTAAAGAGTGTTACATTATGTTTTTTTGTCTCATTGGTTATAAGCTTAAATACTTTGGGGTGAATTTGTCTTTCATACTGTATGTTACTTTTTATTAGTGATTTAATGATTGTTGGCGCTGACTGCGGCCCTTGCAAATGACCAGCATTACATGGATGAGGCTGAGCTGATTTCGCTAGTTTAACTCCAAATATCACAGCTGACTGTTTGATATGTTCTATCAAAGGTGGGAGGTTTAATTCATGTTGCATATTTATAATTCTGGTGCTCATAGGGCAGCCAAGAATAATCCTCATAGCTTTGTTCTGAATTTTTTCTAGGGGTCTTAAGATAGAGGTAGTCATAGTACAGAGCTGCAGGGTGTGATAGTCGACTAATGACCTGACATATGCGAGATAGAAAGTTCGGCATATGTTAATTCCAACACCAGATACCCTATTGGCAAGAAGCTTTAACGGTCTGAGTCTCTGTTGCAGTCTTTCACACAAATCTTTGACATACTCTGTGTGAGGGGGAGAAGGAACTGGTATTCCCAAATATTTGTGATTTTCGCACACCTTAACCATTTGATTGCTTAATACAAGGTGAGGCTCTTGCGAGATACTGGAAAAGTACTTTGTTTTTGGAGTTGAAATGACAAGACCAATGTCTTTTGATACTTGAGAAAAGTCATTAAGTATTATTTGCATATCATTGGCAGAAGGTGCCCTTATACATATGTCGTCTGCATAACATATGATGGTGCATTCATCATTTGGTAGTCTGAGAGACTTGAGAAGCTTATCCATTAAGATGTTAAAGAGAAGGGGAGACAGAACTCCTCCCTGAGGAGTTCCCAGTGTAAATTCCTTTTCGCTGGAAGTAAGATATCCTTTATAGTACACTTTAGAGGTTCGACTACTTAGGTAGCATCTAATTAGTTGCAGTAGTTTACCTTTGACCCCTAAAGTTGCTAAATGATCCAAAATAACGGTTCTATTTGCAATATCAAAGGCATTTTGCAAATCTAGAAAAACAGTGACTTCAGAGCAGTGCTCAACATTCATAAATTCTACAAAACAGTCTTTGGTACTTTTTCCTTTCATAAATCCATACAAATTATTTGATAATTTTCCCTCGAGTGTGAAATCAAGTCTGTTAAGAATGACTCTCTCAAAGGCTTTGCAGAAGCAGGATGTCAGAGAGATAGGTCTTAATTTTGTACTTTCTTTTTTTGGAATTGGAATAATAATGCTTTTTTTCCATTGTTCTGGAAGTGTGCCCTCATTATAAATAGTGCTGAATAAAAACTGAATTGGATTAATACCATTACAAATATCATCATTAAGATCTCGGATTACTTGGTACGTAATGCCATCCTCACCCGGAGAGGTGCTCTTCCCATGGGAGAGAGCAAAGTCCAACTCATTTTTGGTTATGTAGTCAATGAATCTGTCCTCTTCCATTGTTCTTGCACAGGATAATTCTATGTTCATCATTCTTTC
>JAXCGZ010005927.1:45000-52500 GCA_037179515.1 Halocaridina rubra | reverse complement strand
GATAATAAAAGATGTGTAATGAATATCCAAGTATATTCAGTGTAGCTGTAGGCATAGAAAAAGAACCGTAACTGAAGGAAGACTTAACATCGAACTGTCCTGGACAGACCAATTTAAGTTCAAAAAACCTTCAACTGTAGTATCGCAACGGGCGGCTGGTGCCATGAGCCAACCTACTACTGGAGGTAAGTATAAAAGAATTTATGAAAGAATCGCCAGTTCACACCTTGACTAAGATGCCAGCGTGACACTAGATTTGCAAAGCTCTTCCCTTCTGAAAGAAATTGGACAATCTTTGGAGTGCTCACACTTCGTGTTCACTTTTTTTTTCAACAGCAATAGTGGCTGCAATGTTACTATTAGTTGTACAATGATTATTAAGTCCAAAATATATTGTTAAAATTGTACATATTCATGCGTATTATTATTGGCAATATTTATATTATTATTATTATTATTATTATTATTATTATTATTATTATTATTATTATTATTATTATTGTAGTAGTAGTAGCAGTAGTAGCCACGACCATAGTATCTGCAGTATACTTATTACTTAAAGAATAGTCAAAATACATAAAATGAACATTAGTATTCCTCTATTATTATTAATTGTTAATTATATTAGTAGTAGTAGTAGTAGTAGTAGTAGTAGTTGTAGTAGTAGGAGTATTATTATTATTATTATTATTATTATTATTATTGTTATCATTATTGTTATTATTATTATTATTATTATTTCTACTACTAGTAGTAGGAGTTGTTGTTGTAGTGGTAGTAATAGTGACAGCAACAACAACTACTACTACAACTATTACTAGCAGTAGTAGTAGTAATAGTAGTTATTTTTGTTCTTGTTGTCGTGCTATTAGTAGTAGTGACAGCAATAACAATAGTATCTGTCATAGAACTTTTAGTTAAAGCATAGTTAATACAGTAACAAAATCTTCACCTTCATCTGTTCTTTGAGACAACCCACTAAATACTCTCGTTGACAGGGCTGTCGAAGAGCATTTAAAAAAAAAAAAAAAAAAAAGTGTTGTTTAGGGAGTCAGGTTCAGAGTAAACATTGTCTCTTTCTCACCCTGCTATTGACAGCGAATGTGGAGAGACTCCCCACAAAGGGGGTACATCGTAGGTTGGCCACCCGCATAGTAATCATGCGTATGCATTATCATACGTTTTTATATGATGATAATAAACATCATAATGATGATAATAATTATAATAATAATAATAATAATGATAATAATAATAATAATAATAATAATAATAATAATAATAATAATAATAATAATAATATTAATAATAAGAGTAGTAGTAGTAGTAATGTTCATTAAGATAATGCGTTGTATTATTATTATTATTATTATTATTATTATTATTATTATTATTATTATTATTATTATTATTATTATTATACTCTATTTGTAAAAATATATTCCTAGCATTAGTTTTTATCTAAAAGGTTATGTTAATAATATACATTATTAACATGCGGATATTTTTGTAATAATAATAATAATGATAATAATAATAATAATAATAATAATAATAATAATAATAATAATAATAATAATACAGTTATTATTATTATCATTAAAATTAGTAATTTTATTATTATTATTATTATTATTATTATTATTATTATTATTTTATTGTTATTATTATGATTATTACTTATCCTCATTTTTGTACTACATCTTCTACTACAACTTATGATGATAATAGCAATAATAATAATAATAATAATATAATAATAATAATAATAATAATAATAATAATAATAATAATAATAATAATAATAATAATAATACAGCTACCATTTATTTCTTTATAAAAGAATATTAAAATTAAGAAGAAAAAAAATCACCTCATTATCCTAGTTCGAATAGGTTCCCAGTATGGCTAATAAGTTTTCGAGAATTTCGACTTGTGAAGAATTTCTGAAAAATATTTATATTTCTTGATATAAATAAATAAGATGTGTTTTACCTGAAACAATTTTTTTTTTTTTTTTTTTGGGGGGGGGCAGCATAAGATGTGTTTTACCTGAAAAATTTTTTTTTTTTTGGGGGGGCAGCATTAATCCCCATCCTGACGGGGGTGAACACAGACAGATATGAGGTATAAGGGGGAATTGAGGCTGGATGCCCTTCTTAACGCCCCACGGTTGGATCGAACCTGCATTTAACTCGCTCGTCATTTGCTGACTCGTACTCTACCACTGAGCTATCGCGGCCCCGAAGCATTCCTATATTATCTCTCCTAAAAATATTAACACGTAGAAATTCCAACCCTCTCCAGCAGTTACTGATATATCTCCACGTGGTCAGGAACAGAATGTGGATGGATTCGGTTTTACGTCACGAACTCCCTTTTCTACTAAGGGCTAGGACACTTGTCTTCTTACGAAGGACTTGTTTTGGCAGATGTAATCGTTACCCTGAGTGTATGCCTTTACTAACCTCAGTCCGTGACGGAGCGCGAACCCTCGATCTGACGCCTCAGAGTCGCGGACGCTACCGCTTGAGCCACGGTAACTACTGAAGAATTCCTATATTATCTCTCCCAAAAATATTAACTCATAGAAATTCCAACCCTCTCCAACCTCTCCAGCAGTTACTGATATATCTTCCACGTGGTCAGGAACAGAATGTACTCCTTGTATATATTAAGCAGAAATTGCCATATCTCTTCTACATTCCTCACTCTGTATCTTGTCTATTGTAAGTATCTGTGCTCCGTCACGGGTGATTGGCGAGCTTGATATCAGTGTCATAGCCATGTTGTGTATCAGATTTATGGCTGTTTATTTAATGGCATCTTCGATAGTGGTAAGTGTAGGGAGAATGGGCGTAAAAAGGGGGCCACTATCCGAAGACTTAAGGACTGATAGAGACTTGTTGGCGCTCACTTGAAGTTAAGATAATTTTTGTTGTTGCTGCTGCTGTTGTGGTGGATTTTTCTTCTTTGATGGACTCAACGGAGTCCATCAAACACTCAACAGAGTTTGACAGTCAGAAATGTTTGAGGATTTACCACTGACATGTCTTCTTTTCTCGCAACCTTCAGAACGCTCTTTGGAATTGATTGTTAATTTACGTATGTGTTTATTCTTAGATTCACACACCTACACACATGCATATACGCACACATATGCACACACACGCACACACATATATATACCTAGACCCTTGATAAGTCTTATAAAGAACCAACGCGCCCCGTCACGGACTGAGGTTAGTAAGGGCATACACTCAGGGTAACGATCACATCTGCCAAAACAAGTCCTTCATAAGAAGGCAAGCGTCCTAGCCCTTAGTAGAAAAAGGAGTTCGTGACGTAAAACCGAATCCATACTATACAAAAGAATATGTATAATTTATGAACTAAATTGTTCAATAGAACGAAATGTTTTTGACACTGTACTGAAATAAATGTCTTGATGGAGAGGATTGGATACCATATTTAGGGCATTCCATAAGTTATGATGTTTGTTTGTCTGTATATGTTGCAATTTATAACTGTTTTTCCCCGCATTGATTGGTGTTTTTATCCCTATTAACGTATTTATAACTTTGGCAGACTCTCTCTCTCAGGCGATGTATGCAAAAGCCAATTATATGACTTTTGCCACAGATGCATATTTTTATTTATTTATTTATTTATTTATCTATCTATCTATCTATCTATCTATCTATATCTATCTATCTATCTATCTATCTATCTATCTATCTATCTATTTATTTATATATTTATTTATTTATTTATTTATTGCCAGGGTTCTTAGTGAAGGTGTCCATGGATTCTTAAAGGCCAGAAGCGTCAAAAGTAATATACGATTCTGGTGGTTTATTTCTAACCCGAAATTTAGTAGCATAATTTTATAAACAGGAAGCTTTATTCATACCTAAGTTAAATTATATATTTGATCTTTATTTAGTTCTCTTTCATGTGACTATATATATATATATATATATATATATATATATATATATATATATATATATATATATATATATATATATATATATATATATATATATATATATATATATAGATAGATAGATAGATAGATAGATAGATAGATAGCTGCACATTTGTGAGCAATGTTAAAAATTAATGGATATGAAACTTTGTGTATCTTCACTTATAAAAGTTCGTGGCAAGGTCGGTGGGTGGGTGAGTTTCTGCTTTTGACGGCTGAGGATTAGACGAGGAAAAAAAAAAAAAGACACATTTTTCGCTAATGGCAATACGTGGGCGTCCATTTACGTCAAAGCATCTTCCACCTCACCTTTACCTTTGAAAAGAGGTTCTTAAAGTTCTAGGTCTTATTCACCCCCATGCGCGAACCCAGGTCCTCTCAAAATCTCCCACATTTTCAATTGTCGTTTAGTGGATGTTTTAATTATTTAACTTAATTAATATTATATATATTTTTACTTTTATGCTTATTGAAGTAATTTATAAAATTAAATTGATATTCAAACTTCAGTAACTGAACAGCCCCAAATAGGATTAAGTTTTAAAAGCCATTGATTGTGAACTCTTAATTCGTGATAGACTTTATAGTTGTATAATTTCCTGGCCTTAGATTTGAAAAATCTGGATATTGTGAAGAACAGTTGCCCCAGGGTTTGTTTCGGTTTTACGTCACGGACTTCCTTTTCTACCAAGGGCTAGGACGGTTGCCTTCTTGTGAAGGACTTGTTTTGGAAGATGTAATCGTTACCCTGTGTGCATGCCCTTGCTAACCTCAGACCGTGACGGGGCGCGAACCCTCGACCTGACGCCTCAGAGTCGCGGACGCTAGCGCTTGAGCCACGGTGTTCTAGGGTAATTCATAATGACAAACCACCTAAATATACCTAGCTATTTATGGGGTTATTTAAAGTAGTCCCCGTGGCTCAAGCGGTAGCGTCCGCGACTCTGAGGCGTCAGGTCGGGGTTCGCGCCCCGTCATGGTCTGAGGTTAGCAAGGGCATGCACTCAGGGTAACGATTGCATCTGCCAAAACAAGTCCTTCGCAAGAAGGCAACCGTCCTAGCCCTTGGTAGAAAAGGGAGTCCGTGACGTAAAACCGGCACAACAAACAAGAACATTTATGGGGTTATATAAGTATACCTGCGAGTTCTGCTTTAATAAAAAAAAATAAAAAAAATTCCTCCTATGAGCCAAGTGCCTCCCGCTTGAGAATCATTGCCATAGAATATCCGTGAGGCGGACGTGTTCTGACCCTGTTCTAGTCGTGACGTAAATGCTTTTGGGACGGAAGTTCTCGTTTAAGGTAAAGATAACATGAATATTTTTTTTTAATTTCCTTTGATACCTGGCTGACGCGCAAAAGCACCAAGGTAGGTGTGACTCCCCAGCAACAAGTTATTAAAACTTCCTTGACATTCGAAAGCAAAGCAGGAGTGGTATATTGGCCACATCTGTGTTTAAAGGGCGGTTTACACGGTCAAACGGTTCGTCGAACGCGGTTTGACAGACAAGTGTTGGAAGTGATGTTCGAACGTGTGAACGGGGTATTTGGTTGTCGAACACGTTCCGTGTTCGACAACCAAATACCCCGTTCACACGTTCGAACATCACTTCCAACACTTGTCTGTCGAACCGCGTTCGAAGAACCGTTTGACCGTATAAACCGCCCTTTAAACACAGTTAAGGGCGGTTTACACGGTCAAACGGTTCGTCGAACGCGGTTCGACAGACAAGTGTTGGAAGTGATGTTCGAACGTGTGAACGGGGTATTTGGTTGTCTTCCGTGGACAACCAAATACCCCGTTCACACGTTCGAACATCACTTCAAACACTTGTCTGTCGAACCGCGTTCGACGAACCGTTTGACCGTGTAAACCGCCCTCAACTTGGTGAATGTTTACTATCGCTTCTACACACGATGGATAATTTCATGGAAATTTATTATATTAGCTGAGGTTGGGTTAGGTTAGGTTAGGTTAGTTTAAGTTCATCCCCAGTTAAGATACGAATTCCTCATTGATGAATGTGTATTTTACTTGCTTTAGATATTTTTTTTAATAATGTTTTGTATTTTTCACTTTTTAAAAATTTGAAAGCAAATTTTTTTTTTGTACTGTTTATTACAGTTTTGATTTGTAGTTTATTTTGATTAAAGCTCACTCATTATCTCTAGATATGTTGATACGAGTTAAATTTTATTTTGTTATTTTATTTTCAATTAATATTTTGAATTAATAAGCAGTGATTTACTTGGGTTTTTAAGACATTGATAAATCAGAAAATGTTTGCAAAATATATGACTGTTTTAACTAACTTAGGCTCTCTGGGTAGAATAGTTTGATTGAAGAAGAAAAATCATGTTTAAAAACTGTACTTCCATATATATATATATATATATATATATATATATATATATATATATATATATATATATATATATATATATATATATAGAGAGAGAGAGAGAGAGAGAGAGAGAGAGAGAGAGAGAGCCCTCTTATGATGGAATGGCCGAGTCAAACCACATACCAAATCACTTCTATCTTACTCATTTCTAACAAATCAATCTTTCTTCACATAAACCTGCTACCTATCGTCTCCTTTTTACTCGCTCGTATTACAGCCACGCTCATTGAACGATCCCAACCCTGTCTAGTCTCCTGGTTGGAGTTTCCACACCAGAATCCTCTTGTATCCCCTGACTTCTCGTATGAAGAAAATTCGAGGGTAGGGGAGATTCCTAACCCCCTCTCTCAGGTCGAGGGTTCGCGCCCCGTCACGGACTGAGGTTAGTAAGGGCATACACTCAGGGTAACGATTACATCTGCCAAAATAAGTCCTTTGCAAGAAGGCCACTTTTAGGACATGCAAGGGTACATGTTCAGTATTCTTGTCTCGCTCAGAATAAAGAAAAAATGCAGAGAATCACACTTATTAAAAGGAGAATGAACTATGGGAGGCAGAGGATGATCAACTTCTCATTTGGAAAGAACTTCTCTTAAAGGTTTATAGGTTTCCGGTTCCGGTTTTACCTCAGGGACTCCCTTTTCTACCAAAGGCTAGGACGGTTGCCTTCTTGCTAAGGACTTGTTTTGGCAGATGTAATCGTTACCCTGAGTGCATGCCCTTGCTAACCTCAGACCGTGACGGGGCGCGAACCCTCGACCTGAGGTTTCGCGCCCCGTCATAAAATCTCAAGAACAGCCAGTAACTTCAACACACTCTCTTTTGCCGAGACATCTATAGAAATTCCAGATTACGGTTTTGATGACCTCTGCGGCTCAGTATGCTAAGATGTGGACTTCTGTTTTAGAGGCCCCATGGTCGAATCCCGGCAAAAGGAGGTAAAAACATATGTCGCACTACTACTACTAGTACTAATAATAATTAAACTGATGACGATGATAATAATAATAATAATTATTATTATTATTATTGTTATTATTATATTTATTATTATTATTATTATTATTATTATTATTGAATACTGAAAACACGTTGAAATACCTG
>JAXCGZ010005927.1:27500-42500 GCA_037179515.1 Halocaridina rubra | reverse complement strand
GACACCGGGACAGGCAAAAACTGCCTTCATCAATAAAGGCCTGGGCACGAGAAAACACCAACATGAAGAAGAAAAAAAAAGGTTAAGGACAAAGCAGAGATGAGGTAATGTCACACAAAGTAAAACGACTGACAGAAAAAATAGACAAAGTACAGAGGACCCAGAGATATGGAGGACTAGGCCCTAAGATGACGATAGATCCGCTTTTTGAGGAATGATAGGTTATAAGAATTAGGAAAGACAGAAGGAAGAAGAGAGTTCCAGAGTCTGGAGGTAGATGGGAAGAAGAAGACGCTCCACCGACCAATCCGCGAGTGGGGGAGGTATGCAACTCGCCTATTCATCAGAGCAGCGATGGAAATAGTAGCGAGAGAAAAGAGAAAGGAAAGATACCTTATGGAGAAGAGAGAGAGAATCCAGATTAGAAGTAAGAGAAGTATCATTAATGAGTCTGACTGCCTTAGATTCAACCCTATCAAGGAGATAAGTATAATTAGAAGCACCCCAGATGTGTGAGCAGTATTCTAAGAATGGATTAAGTAGACCTTTATAGATTTTAAGTAACTGTAAAGAGGAAGAGTAATTACGAAATCGAAATAAAGCCCTCAATTTTTTGGATGAAGATTTAAAAATTTGGATTATGTGATTCCTCCAAGACAAGTTAGAGGCTATATGGATTCCTAATATGTTGATAGAATTAAGAGGGTAAATTTCGTTAGTTTAGAAGACAATAGGCTTATCAGGAGGAGAAGAAGATAAAGAGATAGCCAGAAACTGTGTCTTGGAGGCATTGAATTTAACTAAATTTTGAGTGCCCCACTCAGATACCTTCCTCAAATCGGAGTTGAGAGTAGAAGAAAGAGTGATACGAGACTGATTACGAGTAGCAGATGAAGGTTGTGAAGGAAAGGCAGAGGAAGAGTGAAGGGTAGAATCATCAGCAAAAGCATGAAGAAGAGAGGAAGATGGGGATTGTAGAAGATCATTGATGAAGAGAAGGAACAGAGTAGGTGAAAGAACAGAACCCCGTGGAACACCACTGGTAACAGAGAAAGGGCTAGATGTCGCACCATCAACAAGTACAGATATAAAACGGTCAGAAAAAAAAACTTGAAATCAGAGAACAGAAAGAAGGGGGTAAAGCCATAGGCAGGTAGTTTGGCCAACAGAGCCTTGTGCCAGACTCTGTCAAAAGCTGTACAGATATCAAGGGCGACGACAAAGGATTCCCCATAGCTCCTCAGAGAAGATGACCATACCTGAGTAAGATAGGACTGGAGGTCACCAGTGGATCTTGCCTTGCAGAAGCCGTACTGATGATCGGAAATAAGTGAGTTAGATTCAAGGCATTCCAAGAAGTGAACAATGAGCAAAGTTTCGAAAATTTTAGCAATAGAGGAGGTTAGGGCAGTAGGTCAGTAGTTTGAAGGAATAGAGCATCACCTTTCTTAGGAACAGGTTGAACTAGAGCATGCTTCCAAGATGAAGGATAGATACTGGTTGACAGAATGAGGCAAAAAAGACGGCAAAGCACGGGAGCCAGTTCATCTGCAAACTCCTTAAGGAACCTTGCAGGGGTACCATCGGGACTAGATGCCTAGTTCGTCTTTAGCGAGTGAAGAACCTTTTGAACTTTGTGTGAAGAAAGGATAAGAGAGGGCATTGGGTTCGAGAGGGGTAAAGATTGAGGGACAGGTGTGCTGGAATCGTTTATAGAAGAGTTGGCAGAAAAATGAGAGCCAAAGAGTGTAGCTTTATCAGAGGGAGAGAAGCTATACAACTATCAGAACGAATGAGAGGGGGAAAGCTTGAGTTACAGAAGTTTTTGGAGAGGTTTTTGGCTAAGGACCAGAAGCATTTGTCAGTTGGGAGAGGATTAAAGGTCACCAACTTTCCTTCTAATAAAGGAAACCTTAAACCTTCGAATCTGAGCAGTACAGCGATTCTTAGCTACAATAAAAGCAGAGCAAGTTAAATCAGAGGGAGAGGCTTGGTAAGATCGGAGTGCCCGATTCTTGGCTTGGATAGCCATGGAGTAGGCACAGTCAAACCAAGGTTTAGGGGGAGAGTAAGTTTTAGTAGAAGAGGGGATGTACGCCTCCATTCTCAAGGTCATGATCTCGGCAACTTTTTGGGCTACCTGATAAGGGTTGCGGGACTGAAAGCAGTAGTCATCCTATGGGAAGTCAAAGAGGAAGTTACGCAAATTTTCATGTTGGGCACGCTCAAAGTACCAAAGACAGTGCTGAGTAGGAGGGATTGGTGAAGGGGGAGCGAAAATGGAAGAAATTGAGATCATAGAGTTGTCAGATTTACCAAGAGGGGAAAGCACAGAATAAGAGTAGTTTGAAGGGTTAGAAGTACGAAATAGGCCAAGAATGTTTGCTGCATGTTCGTGACTATCAGGAATACGAGTAGGATGTTTGATAATTTGCTCCAGATTGTGAGTAATAGAGAAAGCAAGGGCCTCACTTCCTCCCACATCAGTGTGAGAAGAATGAAGCCACTCACTGTGGTGTACATTGAAGTCTCCAATATAGAGAACTTCGGCATGTGGGTGAAAAGATAGCAAGGACTCATGACATGAGACCAGATATTCAAAGAAAGACGCAAACTCGTTTGAGTTTGGAGAACAATAGCAGAAGCAAAGGAAAATAATTTAGTGAAGAGATAGATTTTTAGTCTGAGAACATCAAAGTCAGGAGATTCAAGGTCTATGAGCCTCGCAATAGGAGTGTTAGTGTTGCAGTAGGCACAGGCCCCACCTTTGGAACGAAAACGAATACACAATTATAGTGAGAGATTTTAAATGGGTCAGTGGATGCATGTATAGACAGCTGGGTTTCAGATAGGAGGAGGAGGTTAGGGAGGAAAGTACTCAAGTGCTGTTCCACAGACGAAAGATTAGAGTACAGCCCACGAATGTTAGAATAGTGAAGAGTGAAAGAAGCAGATCTATTAGAGGTGCAAGGTTAAGGGAAGAACCATTACTACCACCAGGCGTGTCTGCCCTCAAGCCAATACTGGAGTCAACAAGATCCCTGGAGATTACTCTCATCCCTCTATGCCGGGTACTAGGGGCCATAAGCTGTGGACCTTCTATAAATAATAGTAAATATGAGGAAAAAAGAGCAAAAAGAGACAGATATGGTGAGTGTTGTGACTTGTCAAATGTAGTAAAATAGCAAGAGATATTTAATGAATACGCCAGAATATTCAGTGAAGATGTAGCCCTGAGGAGAGAACCGTCCTGAAGGAAGACTCAACCCGGAACTGTCTGGACCGGTCTTAGTTGTATCCTAATACCTTCAGTCGTAGTCTTTCAATGGGCGGCTGGTGCAAGGCCAACCTACGAATCATATATATATATATATATATATATATATATATATATATATATATATATATATATATATATATATATATACACACACACACACACACACACACACACATATATATATATATATATATATATATATATATATATATATATATATATATATATAAATATATATATATATATATATATATATATATATATATATATATATATATATATATATATATATATATATATATATATATATATATATATATATATATATATATATATATATATATATAATTGTCCAAGGGATTTTCTCGCCACTTGCTGAGTGCTGGAAACGGGGACGAGTTAGTGTAGAAAGGGGAAGTTGCTACGAGGTGAAGGGCTGGGGTAAACCAGCAACGTTTGTTGAGGTTCAACATAGAGGAATTTTTTTCCATTCGCCATGTGGGTAGCGTAAGCAATGTGGTAATGGTGGGGGGGGGGGAATTGTAGTGACCCTTTATCCCCAAGGAGCTGATATGGGTGACATTGGGTTTCTAATGAATGGGTGTGTGCTTTAGCTAGGCCACGCACCTGACAGAGGGGATAACGGCCAATGGTATATGTATGTATATATGCATGTATGTATGTGTGCTTATATGTTTTTATTGGCTTTCTTTTCATCTTTATAGAAATTTCTAAGGATATGACATGTCCAGATATTCTCCTTATGCTGTTATTGGCATAAGTTCTTCCCTTAATACATTTCGGAACTTTTATTTTAGCTGCCATTTAAAGATATAAGATTAATAAATATGTATTTATTAACATTAGTTCTCTTTGTAACCTTCATTGTTTGTGTTCTTCTTCTTCTTCTTTTTCCGGATATTGCATTTCTCTTTTAGGTCAGTCGTGCGTGACTACTATTAAGTTGATCTTCCAGTAAAGTTGCTTCGTCATTTGCATGAAAGTTTCAATTTGAGGAATTCCTCAAAGCCTTTTTATTTCTTCTTTTTATTTCAGTGCCAATTTTAGCTTGAAGATGTCACTTTTTAAAGTGAAAATGGTGGTTATATGTTGCCATCTGCACTTACAGGTCGGGTAATTCTAATCGCTTCAAGATCATGTATTGAAACAGACTGAATAATAATCTAAATTTTTCTCTGTTAGCTTCAAAATTATGCTACTTAGGCAGAGGCTGAATAAAAAAAAATATTTCTACCTGTATTTTATACTTTCTTTCATTATTTATAATGATTCATAGAATTAGAATTATCTAAATTTTTCTCTGGTACCTTCAGAATTATGCTATTGAGGCAGAGGCTGAATAGAAATTTTTTTTTACCTGTATTTTATACATTTCTTTCATTATTTATAATTATTCATAGAGTTAGAGTTATGGTATCACAATTATCTCTTATTATTGCTCGTATTTATAATTCTTTTTAGGATGATCTCCTTTTCATCATATGAATATGTTTTTCTAACTTATAATTGCATTTTTAAACATATAATCAGTGTTCATAACCCGAATATTCACCAAAGAATTTTAGTATTTTTCCATTATTTGGCATGCATAAAAACATTGTATAACTTGCAACATAGACCTGGAAAGCAAAACAGGCCATAATTAACTCACCTTATTTAATTTTATACAGTAATTTATCCGTATGTAGGCAATCATTGAACAAATTACTATCATATGTATACGTATGCAATGACCGTATTGCCCTTGTTAGGGAAGTGGCTGAGTCAGGCCGTACACCTGTTCACCAGCTCAACCTATCCCTCAAATCTTGTTTCTTTTGGGATAAAAGATATCCACATTCCACCCTCCCTTCTCACTGCTTGGGTCATCCACAGTGTAAGCAGATAAGGTTCGTCTGTCGTAGAGTCCACTGTTCTATCAGTTTTACTTTAAAGATTTCAGATGTCTATTTTTATATAAAGATCAGAACCAGCCAGAGTCTGCTGTAGAGTCAAATTCAAACTTCACCTGGTGGGTGGCTGATTTCACTAGCTCCTGAAGTTACACCTTCATTTTCTGACAGTTTACATATCCTGATTGCTTTACTCGTAATCTGGAACTCTCTTCCTCCTTCTGTCTTTCCTAATCCTTATTACCTTTCATCCTTCAAAAAGCAGATCTATAGTCATCTCAGGGCCTAATCCTCCATATCTCTGGGTCCTCTGTACTTTGACTGTTTTTTTCTGTCTGTCGTTTTCCTTTGTGTGACATTACCTCATCTCTGCCTTGTCCTTAACCATTTTCTTTTCCTTCGTCTTGGTATTTTCTCGTGCCCGGGCCTTTATTGATGAGGGCAGTTTTCTGCCTGTCCCGGTGTCACACTCATAAAAAAATAAATAAAAAAATTATATAGAAATATGTCTTTACAGAAGAGATGAATCTATAACCTATTTCGATTTTGAACTTTGCATTGATATTCAGGAATAAAAAGGGATAATTGTCTCTACTACCAATTTTTATATGCAGTCCAATCATGAAAAATAAGAGTATTCTACAATATTATTCTGATATTCAAGAATACTAATGAAGGAGGTTAGTAAAACCAATTTTTTATACACTGTCCAATCATGGAAAATAAGATAAGCTACAAAATTTTCCTTTGGTATTTAAAAATATGAAGGGAAAAGGGTCAATATGAGGGGAAAAGGGTCAATAATACCATTTTCTTTAAGTAGTCCAGTCATGAAAAACAAGATAAGCTACAAAATATCCCTTTGGTATTTAAAAAATATAAAGGGAAAAGGGTCAATATGAGGGGAAAAGGGTCAAGAATACCAATTTCTATAAGTAGTCCAGTCATGAAAAATAAGATAAGCTACACTCTTTCCCTTTGGTATATAAAAATATGAAGGGAAAAGGGTCAAGAATACCAATTTCTATAAGTAGTCCAGTCATGAAAAATAAGATATGCTACACTCTTTCCCTTTGGAATTTAAAAATACGAAGGGAAAAGGGTCAATAATACCAATTTCCATAAGTAGTCCAGTCATGAAAAATAAGATAAGCTACAATATTCCCCTCTGGTATTTAAAAATATGAAGAGAAAAGGGTCAAGAATACCAATTTCTATAAGTAGTCCAGTCATAAAAAATAAGATAAGCTACAAAGTTTCCCTCTGGTATTTAAAATTATGAAGGGAAAAGGGTCAAGAATACCAATTTCTATAAGTAGGCCAGTCATGAAAAAATAAGATAAGTTGCAAAACTACTTTTTTTTTTCCTTTGGTATTTAAAAATATGAAGGGAAAAGGTCAAGAATACCAATTTTTATAAGTAGCCCAGTCATGAAAAATAAGATAAACTACAAAGTTTCCCTTTGGTATTTAAGAATATGAGGGGAAAAGGGTAAAAAATACCAATTTCTATAAGTAGTCCAGTCATGAAAAATGAGATAAGCTGCACTCTTTCCCTTTGGTATTTAAAAATACGAAGGGAAAAGGGTCAAGAATACCATTTTCTTTACGTAGTCCAGTCATGAAAAATAAGATAAGCTACAAAGTTTCCCTTTGGTATTCAAAAATATGAAGGGAAAAGGGTCAAGAATACCAATTTCTATAAATAGTCCAGTCATGAAAAATAAGATAAGCTTCAAAATTTCCCTTTGGTATTCAAAAATACGAAAGGAAAAGGGTCAATAATACCAATTTCTATAAGTAGTCCAATCATGAAAAAATAAGATATGATACAAAACTACTTTATTTGTTGAGATTGAATGCTCATAGAGCCATTCTCCATTGGCCCTCTTCTCACGGGAGTTTAGAAGTTGTTCATTTGGCAACTTGTTGACTGTTTGTTTACATTGCGCTGTTTTACGAGGACCACTTGCTCGCTCCCTTGAATGGATGGATGGATAGGCTGTGCCCCAAGGGGCCGAAGAGAGGAGTTATGCGTGGTATTGCAAAGGTGTCAGAGAGTAGTCTCCGTGGCAAAATGGTAGCGTCTGCGACTCTGAGGCGTCAGGTCGAGGGTTCGCGCCCCGTCACAGACTGAGGTTAGTAAGGGCATGCACTCAGGGTAACGATTACATCTGCCAAAACAAGTCCTTAGCAAGAAGGCAACCGTTCTAGCCCTTAGTAGAAAAGGGAGTTCGTGACGTAAAACCGAATCCATTGCAATTTTGCCGGAGAGTGTGACACAAGAGGGGAATGAGTTTGGTAAACAAAAGCAAAGTGACATCTCTTGCTTGGAGTGGATGCTGTGACGAGTCAGGAGATTTTCCATCAAATAAGGAAATGTTCCGCTTTTACGTCACGGTCTCTCCGTTCTACCAAGGGCTAGGACGGTTGCCTTCTTGCGAAGGATTTGTTTTGGCAGATGTAATCGTTACACTGAGTGCATGCCCTTGCAAACCTCAGACCGTGACGGGGCGCGAACCCTCGACCTGACGCCTCAGAGTCGCGGACGCTACCGCTTGAGCCACGGTGACTACAAATAAGGAAATATAAATTGATAATTTATGGATGTAAGAACCGAAAAAGCATTACATAAGTAAACAGAAAAGGGATTTTTTTTAGCATAAAAGAAAAACAGAAAAAATAGGCACAATATTATGGTACATAGACAGTAGTCACCGTGGCTCAGGCGGTAGCGTACGCGACTTTGAGGCGGCAGGTCGAGGATTCGCGCCCCGTCACGGACTGAGGTTAGTACGGGCATACACTCAGGGTAACGATTACATGTGCCAAAACAAGTCCTTCGTAAGAAAGCAACCGTCCTATCCCTTAGTAGAAAAGGGAGTCCGTGACTTAAAACCGGATTATGGCACATAGATAAACTGAAATGGATCTACAAAAGTTGACCGAAAATGGGAATATATTATTTTTCACGAGGTATTTCTGCTTTTAAATGGAAGATGAGGAGAAATAATAATAATAATAAACCTTTATTTCCATTTCATTATACAATGGTTATTCGTCAGTCGGGGCAAGCCCCAACCCCCTACTGTGGTGTCCAACCACAGCAGTTCCTGCCAGTATACAGCTTAAACTCTCGGTCTTGAACGGGAACCGATCTTTCGACCTCGTGAATGCGAAGCCAGCGCGTTACAACTGTACTAACCAGCAGGCTAGTAGATACATAGATAGCTTGGCATTATATAGATTGCTAATTTGAGATAGATCTATATAAGTAGACTGAGATATGTAGAGGAAAGAGAGTATACAGGATAGGTCTATGGCATAACTCAGACCGTTTCTACACTTTTAGAATATTTAAAAGTTAAAAAGTTGTAATTATAACTTACTCCTCGTCAGCTCTCGAAGAATTTCTTTCATTAGTGACGTTCCAAGTCGTGGCTCTACTCCTTAATCTTTATGAGTCGGTAGGGGTTAGTAGATGCCATATACTATTTTTTTACGATTTAATGTATCACAATTAATCCGCATTTGAATAGGGGTTGACACATGCAGGTTGGAGCTGGGGGGTTGTAAGCCTGGATGCCCTTCCTAACTCTCCCGCTGTGGGTTCGATCCCGTTTATAGCAGGCTTGTCACTTCCCTACTCGCGCTCTTTACCACTGATATACCGCGGCTTCCCGCTCCCTATTATCATCACGAATATGTATTGTGGCAAAATAATTTCTTATGTTCAGTGTTGGTAATATTTGATATAATTCTTTCGCTTCTTTGTAAAGATGTTGATTTACTGTTATTTTTTCTTCGTCGTCGTTTTCTTCTTCTTCCTTTACTACTTTTTCTTCGTCTTCTTCTTTTTCTGCTTTTGTCTTCTTATTGCATTCTTCATCTGTTTCTTCACCGGATCCTCCTTCTCCTCCTCCTCCGCTTCTTCTTTTTTCTTTATCAATTTTTCTTCGTCTTCTTCCTATTTTACTCCTTTTTTTCTTATTATTATTGCATTCTTCTCTTTCTTCACCGGATGCTCTCCTCCTCCTCCTCCTCCTCCTCCTCCTCCTCCTCCTCCTCCTCCTCCTCCTCCTCCTCCTTCTTCTTCTTCTTCTTCTTCTTCTTCTTCTTCTCTTACTCCTCCTCCTCCTCCTCCTCCTCCCCCCGCCTCCCTCCTCCTCTTCTTCATCTTCTCTTCCCCCTCCTTTTATCTCCTCCTCCTCCTCCTCCTCTTCCTCTTCACCCAGACAATGGGAAGGCGAATGCTCTTAGTGTTTGCTAATGTCATGACATCATCGTAAAAAACAGGGTGATTTTTGGACATTATGTCATCCTAGTGTGTGTGTGTGTGTGTGTGTGTGCTTATGAAGCCAACGTCACATAATGTTGTATTTTAAGGTGTCTCGCATGACGGTTCTGTTATCTTTTACTTATATCATTCTTCTTCAATTTTTATGTTTTAAATATTTTTTTTGTACTTAGCTTCCTGTCTTAATTATCCTCTAATGCCAAATTACTCTGATTATTTTCACTGTCGACTTTTTCCATCTTTTTCATTATTATTATTATTATTATTATTATTATTATTAGTTATTATTATTATTATTATTATTATTGTTATTATTATTATTATTATTATTATTATATATTTTATTCACAATGAAACTGTGATATTATTAATAAACTTTATTATTATTATTATTATTATTATTATTATTATTATTATTATTATTATTTTTATTATAATATATTTATTCACAATGAAACTGTGATATTACTAATAAACTGTTATTTAAAAAAAAAAAATTTTGACCATCAGTGTAATCTTACTTGCGTCGCTGGCTACCTGTTTATGCAAAAGTATCATACGTACTGCGTTACTACATCAGATAAAAATCTGCATAGCCTAGCGCAACTACAATCTGCATGCACTTTCTCTTCGTTCTCATACTAGTCTGTATGTATGTATGTATGTATGTATATATCTGTCTGTCTTCCTATCTATCTATCTATGTATCTACCTATCTATCTATCTATCTATCTATCTATCTATCTATCTATATATATATATATATATATATATATATATATATATATATATATATATATATATATATATATATATATATATATATACATACATATATATATATATATATATATATATATATATATATATATATATATATATATATATCTTCCTGTCTTTATTAACCATCAAAGCCAATTTGCTGTCAGTAAATTTTGTATCGATATCTTTTTTACTGTTTTTTTTTTATTTTATTGTTGTAGCTTTTATGAAAGTTTAATTTTTTTTATTTTCTGTGTCGCTATTAGAAATTTCATATTGTCATATGTTAATTATATATGTTTATATTTTTTAAATTCCCTGGATAGGCCTATGTTTTAATTCTTAAATAAATTTTTATCCTAAATTTAATCACCACAATTTAATTATCATATCCATATAAACACTGCCAAATAAATTTATAAATAAGTAAATATTAATTTAATGAAATTTAATAAATTCTCAGAATTCAATAAATTCTTCAAAAATACTCATATCCACATAATTCTATTACATGAATATATTAGAATATATAAATAAATGAATGAATATATCATATATTAGGAATTTATGAAATGGAATGAAATAAGCTAGTGTAAAATAAATCCCTTTTCTTCTTTTCCACAGGTAAGAAAAGTGTGAGTCAAAGGTGAGTCTCCCGAGTATGACTCGAGTAGCCATTAATCTGCTGAAAGAGATGATCAGGTGAGGTTATAATTGGTTTTAATAGTATTGTTTACAGAAATTCTGTTGTGATGTTGTTCACACACACACACACACACACACACACACACACACACACACACACACACACACACACACACACACACACACACATTAAAAAATGCGCAAACACAATATCAGTGGCACTAAGTATCATATTTAAGGAGTCACTGGAGTCGGGGGAGATTCCAAGATGCTGGAAACAAGCAAATGTGATACCTATCTTCAAAAAGGGAAGGAGGGATACGGCTCTGAACTATAGACCAGTTTCCTTGACCAGCATAGTTTGCAAACTTATGGAGAAACTACTAAGGAAACATATCTCTCTTCACTTGGAATCCTTCAACTTTTTGTCAGTGAGGCAACATGGCTTCAGAGAAGGAAGATCAACAGTAACAAACTTATTAGAATTTTATGATGAGGTAAGCCAAATCTTACAGGAAAGAGAGGGCTGGGCAGATTGCATATTCCTAGACTTCCAGAAAGCGTTTGACACTGTTCCACATGGGAGACTTATTAGGAAGCTGCAATCAATGGCTAGAATAGGTGGAAATGTCTTGGAATGGATGAAAACTTACTTAGAAGGAAGGGAACAGAGGGTTAGAGTAAGACACTCAGTGTCTGAATGGAGAAGAGTTAGTAGTGGAGTTCCACAGGGTTCAGTTTTAGGGCCACTTTTGTTCCTTGTATATGTAAATGACCTACCAGAGTCTGTAAATTCATTCATGAATATGTTTGCAGATGATGCAAAGATTGTGAAGAAAGTAAAAAACGAGAACAATGGTAGAGAACTTCAGGAGGATCTAAATAATCTGCATGAGTGGTCAGAAAAGTGGCTAATGAAATTCAATACCTCAAAATGTAAGGTAATGAGAATGGGTACAAGTGCAAGAAGGCCCAAGCTTGACTACTCGGTGGCTGGAGTACAACTTCAAGAGACAGAAAATGAGAGAGATCTAGGAGTAAACATACTGGCAGATTTGTCTCCAGAAATACATATAAATGGCGTAGTAAGGGCAGCATATGCATTCTTATCAAACGTAAGGGTAGCCTTCAGGCACATGGACAAGGAAATGTTCAGAAATATTTATGTAACCTATGTGAGGCCAAAACTCGAATATGCAGCCCCCTTTTGGAATCCGCACTTGAAAAAGCACATAGCTAAGCTTGAAAAAGTTCAAAGACATGCCACGAAACTGGTGCCAGAAATACGCAATCTCGGTTATGATGAGAGGCTGAGGGAATTAGACTTGCCATCACTCGAAGCTAGAAGAGTGCGGGGGGATATGGTGACAGTCTTTAAATTCCTTCATGGTTATGATAGAGTGGATAGGGATCGATATTTCGATATGGCTGGCTCTAGAACTAGAGGTCATAGTTTGAAGCTTCGGAAGAAAACTTGTTTGCAGGATGTAAGGAAATACTTTTTCAGTGTAAGAGTAGTTGATAATTGGAATTGGCTAAGCGAGGAGGTAGTTAATGCTATCTCAATCCATAGTTTCAAGGACAGGTATGATAAGTATCACTAAGTCTAAAAATGGAACCGATGAGGAGACGGGAAGATACGAGCTTTGGGCTCTTTCCCGTAAACACAATTAGGTAATCACAATTAGGCACACACACACACACACACACACACACACACTTAGAGTAGAGGCACTGAGGACATGAGGAGGAACTATCCGAAAGGAGATTACATCAAAATGAATGAGCTTTTTGCAGTTATTGACTGGAGAACCTTATTTTACAACAAATCTGTACAAGAAATGTATGACATCTTTTGTGAGAAATATGGGAAGATAGTAGATTGCTGCATACCTGTCACCAAAGTAGGTGTAATTCATGCCAGAGAGAAATGGTTCGATAATGGGTGTAAAAGAGCTAAGGAGTGGAGAGACAAATGCTGGAAAAGGTATAGGAGGAGAAAAAACATAAATGCCTGGCAAACCTACAAAAGAGCAAGAAATGACTACCTAAGTAAAAGGAGAGAGGCAGAGAAAGATTATGAGAGGGACATCACCAGGAAGGCTAAAGAAAATCCCAAGCTTTTCCACAGCTTTATCAGAGGAAAACTGAAGGTAAAAGAACAGGTTTTAAGGCTAAAGAGAGCGGATGGAAGCATCACTGAGACGGACGAAGAGATCTGCAAAGAATTGAACAAGGAGTTTCAGTCAGTATTTACAGTAGAAAATACCCCACCCCCTCAGATTGCAGTGATAGAAGCTCAAGGGCCGGTATTAGAGAACATCAACCTTACAGCCACAGAGGTATGCAAAGCGCTGATGGATTTAGATGTTCATAAAGCTACAGGTCCTGATGACATATCCCCTCATGTGCTTAAAAAATGCGCAAACACAATATCAGTGGCACTAAGTATCATATTTAAGGAGTCATTGGAGTCGGGGGAGATTCCAAGATGCTGGAAACAAGCAAATGTGATACCTATCTTCAAAAAGGGAAGGAGGGATACGGCTCTGAACTATAGACCAGTTTCCTTGACCAGCATAGTTTGCAAACTTATGGAGAAACTACTAAGGAAACATATCTCTCTTCACTTGGAATCCTTCAACTTTTTGTCAGTGAGGCAACATGGCTTCAGAGAAGGAAGATCAACAGTAACAAACTTATTAGAATTTTATGATGAGGTAAGCCTAATCTTACAGGAAAGAGAGGGCTGGGCAGATTGCATATTCCTAGACTTCCAGAAAGCGTTTGACACTGTTCCACATGGGAGACTTATTAGGAAGCTGCAATCAATGGCTAGAATAGGTGGAAATGTCTTGGAATGGATAAAAACTTACTTAGAAGGAAGGGAACAGAGGGTTAGAGTAAGACACTCAGTGTCTGAATGGAGAAGAGTTAGTAGTGGAGTTCCACAGGGTTCAGTTTTAGGGCCACTTTTGTTCCTTGTATATGTAAATGACCTACCAGAGTCTGTAAATTCATTCATGAATATGTTTGCAGATGATGCAAAGATTGTGAAGAAAGTAAAAAACGAGAACAATGGTAGAGAACTTCAGGAGGATCTAAATAATCTGCATGAGTGGTCAGAAAAGTGGCTAATGAAATTCAATACCTCAAAATGTAAGGTAATGAGAATGGGTACAAGTGCAAGAAGGCCCAAGCTTGACTACTCGGTGGCTGGAGTACAACTTCAGGAGACAGAAAATGAGAGAGATCTAGGAGTAAACATATTGGCAGATTTGTCTCCAGAAATACATATAAATGGCGTAGTAAGGGCAGCATATGCATTCTTATCAAATGTAAGGGTAGCCTTCAGGCACATGGACAAGGAAATGTTCAGAAATATTTATGTAACCTATGTGAGGCCAAAACTCGAATATGCAGCCCCCTTTTGGAATCCGCACTTGAAAAAGCACATAGCTAAGCTTGAAAAAGTTCAAAGACATGCCACGAAACTGGTGCCAGAAATACGCAATCTCGGTTATGATGAGAGGCTGAGGGAATTAGACTTGCCATCACTCGAAGCTAGAAGAGTAAGGGGGGATATGGTGACAGTCTTTAAATTCCTTCATGGTTATGATAGAGTGGATAGGGATCGATATTTCGATATGGCTGGCTCTAGAACTAGAGGTCATAGTTTGAAGCTTCGGAAGAAAACTTGTTTGCAGGATGTAAGGAAATACTTTTTCAGTGTAAGAGTAGTTGATAATTGGAATTCGCTAAGCGAGGAGGTAGTTAATGCTACCTCAATCCATAGTTTTAAGGACAGGTATGATAAGTATCACTAAGTCTAAAAATGGAACCGATCAGGAGACGGGAAGATACGAGCTTTGGGCTCTTTCCCGTAAACACAATTAGGTAATCACAATTAGGTAATCACATATAGGTGTATCTGTCACGCGGTTCTGAAGTCACGTGGTTTTCTAGTAGGTAACGCGACCGGCTCTATTTATATTCTAACGGTGTTTCTTATAATTGCTGGCCATTATTCACCACATAATTACTGCTTGTTTGATGAATTTAAATGAAAAGTAGAGGTTGGTATGTATTATATATATTGCTTA
>JAXCGZ010005927.1:0-17500 GCA_037179515.1 Halocaridina rubra | reverse complement strand
AAGAAAAAATTCAAGATTATCAGGTATTGGCAGGGGGAACAACATATAACAATAAATTTCTGCAGGAGATGTATGAATTTTATTTTGAGAAATATGAGAGGACAGTTAGCTGTTGCACATCATCATCTTGAACAGCAGTTATTAATTCCAAATAAAATTAGTTCAGTAAGTGGACAGAGGTGTGGAAAAATAAATTCTGGAGTAGATAAGAGGAGAAAAAGTATAGATACCTGGCAAAATTACAAACGTGCAAGAGATAAGTACTTAAGTAAAAGAAGAGAGGCAGAAAGTGCTTATGAGAGAGATATTATGAGGAAAGCCATAGAAAATACCAACCTTTTCCTCAGCTTTTTCAGAGGGAAACTAAAACTTGAGAAGTTTTAGGATTGGAAAGTGTAGACAGATACAATACATAGACAGATGAAGACATTTGTGAAGAATTGAACAAGATGTTTTACTTGGTATTTACAGTAGAAAATACTCCACCCTTCATATTGCAGAGATACGAGACCATGGGCCAGTATTAGAGAATATCTTTTCAGCTACTGACTATGCATTGCGTTGCTGAAATTAGAAGGCCATGAAGCTATGGGGCTTGATGATATATCCCCTTATGTATTTAAGAAATGTGCTGAACCATTGTCAGTATCACTATGCATCATATTTGAAAAGTCGCTGGAATTTTGAGAGTTTTCAAGACGAAGAAAACAAACGAACTTGGTACTTTTCTTCAAAATGAGGAGGAGACATAGAACCCTAAACTATAGGCATATTTCTTTGACTAGCATCGTTTGTAAAGTTATGGAGAAACTCTTGTGATAGCTGTTGTTTTAGATTCTCAACCCACAAATGGGTGGAACGGGTCATGGAGGACCCATAGGGCGGTCGCCAGCCGGCACAGGCCCCAACCCCCCACTGTGGTGCCAAGCCACAGCAGTAACCTCCCCAGTAAACATCTTAAACTCTCTTGCCTGGACGAGGCGCGATCCGTCGACCTCGCGAATGCGAGGCCAGCATGTTACATTTCTCTGCATTTGGAGTCCTTAAAATTTTTGTTATTGAGACAATATGGCCTCAGAGAAGGCAGTACTATGCTAACTAACAAAGTTACTATAGTTTTATGATGAAGTAAGGATATTCTTGGACTTTTAGAAGGCATGTGATACAGTCCCATATGGGAGATTTATTAAGAAGCTGCAAGTAATATCAAGAATAAGAGGAAATGTTTTGGAGTGAATAAAAAGTTATTTTGAAGAATGAGATCAGAGAGACAGAGTAAATCATGCAGTGTGTGACTGGGGAAATATTAGTAGTGGGGTTCCACAGGGATCAGTTTAAGTGCCACTCCTGCTCCTTATTTATGTAAATGACCTGCCGGTGTCTATATATTCATTTTTATATATGTTTGCTAATGATGCGAAGGTTGTGAAGAAAGTGAAAAACAAATACTTGTAGAGAACGTTAGGAAGACCTTCATAATCTGCATGAGTGGTCAGACAAGTGGTTGATGAAATTAATAACTTCAAACTGTAAAGGAAGGAGAATGGGCAAGAATGGCAGAAGGTCCAAGTTTGGATAATAGCAGGTGTCGACCTTCAAAAATCAGAGTACGAAAGAGGTCAGTGGGTATATGTATTGGCAGATTTATCGTCGGAAATGTATATAAAAGCATTAATAAAGGCAGCATTATGCTTTATTAGCAAACACAGGGTATATGAACCAGAAATATTTCAGAAAATTTTCCATGATTTTTGTTGAGTAAAGCTTGACTAGACAGCGAGCGCCCTTCTTCTGGAATCCACACTTGAAAATGCATTTACACAAATTGGAGAAAGTTCAAAGGCATTCTACGAATCTGATGACAGAGGTACATAATCTCAGTTATGAGGAAAGGCTGAGGGACTTGGACTTTCCATAACTCGAAGCGTGAGGGAAGATTTGGGATATGGTAACGGGTTTTTAATTCCCTAATGTTTTGACAGGAGAATAATGAGTGATATGGGTGCCATTGGAACTCGAGGCCATAACGTGAATCTGTGAATAATAAAAAAAAAATTTTGCAGGCGCTAAGGAATTACTTTTTTTTTTCTTTAATGTAAGAAATGCTGATAAACGGAATTCGCTAAGTGCACTATAAGTGCTAAATACTTTCATAGTTATAAGGACATATATGATAAGTCTTAATCAATAAGAAATTTAAAACGACCAGAATATATATTTCTGTTAAAACAGAATTTAAGCTGTGTCCCAAGTGTCTTTGGTATTCTTCTGCCAAAACAAGTCCTTTGTAAGAAGACAACCGTCCTAGCCCTTAGTAGAAAAGGGAGTTCGAAACGTAAAACCGAATCCACTTACTATACATATTTTATTCATGATAACTTTCTAGGAATGATAAAACAGAACTTCTAATATTCCTGATTTCAAGGAATTAAAAACTGATTTTTCCAAAATATTGAAGGGAATATTGCTATGAGTATATATATATATATATATATATATATATATATATATATATATATATATATATATATATATATATATATATATATATATATATATATATATATATATATATATATATATATATTATATATATATATATATATATATATATATTCGTATATGTATATAAATAGGTTGGCTCATGGCACCAGCCGCCCGTTGCGATACTACAGCTGAAGGTTTTTTTTTAACTTAAATAGGTCTGCCCAAGACAGTTCGATGTTAAGTCTTCCTTCAGTTACGGTTCTTTTTCTATGCCTACAGCTACACTGAATATTCTTGGATATTCATCACACATATTTTATTATCCCTTCACATCTGACAAGTCATTACACTCTCCATCTCTGTTTCTCTTTACTTTATGTATTCTTCATGCCCAGGCCCGATGAGGGCTGTTTTATTTTATAATTTATTTTGGCCCGTCCTGGTATCACAATCATTTAAAAAAAAATATTGTTCTCTCTCTCTCTCTCTCTCTCTCTCTCTCTCTCTCTCTCTCTCTCTCTCTCTCTCTCTCTCTCTCTCTCTCTCTCTCTCTCTCTCTCTCTCTCTCCTACTGCATATGTTCATAAAAAGCTTTATTTGTCTACAAAATTTCATACTTCTAAAAATACTTCCTTCTTTTTCCTTAAGAATCAAGGTTAAGTAATAATAAATTTGGCACAAATCACCATGCTCTGATATTCAACCGCTCCAATTTTTCACGGTTCTGGGACAACTGCCCCCCGCTATTGCCCTCTGGACAAGTGCTCTCACAAGATAACTGCCCCCATAAGACAGCTGCTTTGGATATTTGGTTTTATTTCAATATATATTTCTGAATTTAAAATTGCCTACAATGCAAGCTCTAATCTAATCTAATCTAACCTAAACTAACCTGACCTAAATATTATAAATGGATATTTCCTCTTGTTAATGAATCACAGGGGCATTTGTCCGGTGGTAATTGTTCCATGGGGCAGTTGTCCTGGAGGCAATTATCCATGTGGCATTTCTCTTGTACCCTGATTTTACTTATACAAAGCCCCGATTTCTTAAACAGTGTAAACCTAGGATACCATATTGTTAGTTAGCCAGACACAAATGTATTTCATAAACGCATCTGACGCGGTTCTCTGTATGGCTAGGATCCCGTACGGGATCCTGGCCAAACACACACACACACACACACACACACACACAGGCAGATTGCATATTCCTAGACTTCCAGAAAGCGTTTGACACTGTTCCACATGGGAGACTTATTAGGAAGCTGCACTCAATAGCTAGAATAGGTGGAAATGTTTTGGAATGGATAAAAACTTACTTAGAAGGAAGGGAACAGAGGGTTAGAGTAAGACACTAAGTGTCTGAATGGAGAAGAGTTAGTAGTGGAGTTCCACAGGGTTCAGTTTTAGGGCCACTTTTGTTCCTTGTATATGTAAATGACCTACCAGAGTCTGTAAATTCATTCATGAATATGTTTGCAGATGATGCAAAGATTGTGAAGAAAGTAAAAAACGAGAACAATGGTAGAGAACTTGAGGAGGATCTAAATAATCTGCATGAGTGGTCAGAAAAGTGGCTAATGAAATTCAATACTTCAAAATGTAAGGTAATGAGAATGGGTACAAGTGCAAGAAGGCCCAAGCTTGACTACTCGGTGGCTGGAGTACAATTTCAAGAGACAGAAAATGAGAGAGATCTAGGAGTAAACATACTGGCAGATTTGTCTCCAGAAATACATATAAATGGCATAGTAAGGGCAGCATATGCATTCTTATCAAATGTAAGGGTAGCCTTCAGGCACATGGACAAGGAAATGTTCAGAAATATTTATGTAACCTATGTGAGGCCAAAACTGGAATATGCAGCCCCCTTTTGGAATCCGCACTTGAAAAAGCACATAGCTAAGCTTGAAAAAGTTCAAAGACATGCCACGAAACTGGTGCCAGAAATACGCAATCTCAGTTATGATGAGAGGCTGAGGGAATTAGACTTACCATCACTCGAAGCTAGAAGAGTAAGGGGGGATATGGTGACAGTCTTTAAATTCCTTCATGGTTATGATAGAGTGGATAGGGATCGATATTTCGATATGGCTGGCTCTAGAACTAGAGGTCATAGTTTGAAGCTTCGTAAGAAAACTTCTTTGCAGGATGTAAGGAAATACTTTTTCAGTGTAAGAGTAGTTGATAATTGGAATTGGCTAAGCGAGGAGGTAGTTAATGCTATCTCAATCCATAGTTTTAAGGACAGGTACGATAAGTATCACTAAGTCTAAAATGGAACCGATGAGGAGACGGGAAGATACGAGCTTTGGGCTCTTTCCCGTAAACACAATTAGGTAATCACAATTAGGTAATCACACACACACACACACACACACACACACACACACACATATATATATATATATATATATATATATATATATATATATATATATATATATATATATATATATATATATATAGAGAGAGAGAGAGAGAGAGAGAGAGAGGGAGAGAGAGAGAGAGAGAGAGAGAGAGAGAGAGAGAGAGAGAGAGAGAGAGAGAGAGAGAGAGAGAGAGAGAGAGAGAGAGAGAGAGAGAGAGAGAGAGAGAGGAAACTCGTTTAGTCTGTCCTAATTATAACTAATTTATTTTTCACGATATGTTTACCTGAGTATCATCGTATACCCCTACCCCAAACCCCCCTACCCCACCTCATGAGATGTTTGGTATGTAGTATATCGTTTTTCGCCTCTCTAAGTATCAGGTAAAAAGGATTTTTGAGAAGTTTGTCGAAAAGAGTTTGTTAGTATTGCCAATTTGGTTAATTTTCCCGCTAGATCTAGTGGAAAGAGCACAAATCTAGCTGGGAAATGACACCTCTTACTTTCAATCTAGTAATTTTTCTAAGTCTGGTCTAGCAGTGTGTATAAAAACACTAGAAGGAAAATATTATATTTGGACTGAGGTTAGTAAGGGCATACACTCAGGGTAACGATTACATCAGCCAAAACAAGTCCTTCTTAAGAAGGCAACCGTCCTAGCCCTTAGTAAATAAGGGAGTTTGTGACGTAAAACCGAATCCATACTCTCTATCTAACATGTTTTTGGGCAAGTCTAGCGTGAAAACTTTGCTCCTTATCTAGCGGATAGAGCAAATCTAGCGGGAAAAATGAAATTACTACTTTTTATTTAGCGAGTTTTTTTTCTTTCTTTTTTTAGACCAGTCTATCAGAACAATGACTGAAATTTTCCTTATCTAGCGGATGAAGCAAAATCTGTCTAGATAAGCAGATTTACTGCTTATCTAGCGGATTTTAATGCATAGCTTAGCTAGAAAATAGTAGAGTTCTTATCTTCCGAAATTGGTCAGTCTAGTTTCGTCTTGAAAGTTCCTTTCAACAACATTGGTGATGAACATCGTCACCAACCATGAGGAAATTTCCCTAGATTTAGGGAATTCAACGTTGATAGATTTTTTTTTTTTTTAACGAAGGGAATTTTTTCATAAAAATTTCCCTAAAACTGTATATTGCATTTAAACCTTTTTATATGCACATTTTTTATGTTATTGAGGCATTTATTGTACCTTAACGATCTCTTGAACAAGTACTGGGTATTGAAGAATTTTCGGAGGTGTTATGAAATTTTTCACAAGTTTTTAGGGGAATTATAGACCGACCCACCTGGCGCTAGTGTTGATGAATTATATGTTTTTGACCTCAATCTGGGCTTTGCGGGCGCGACGAGTGACGTCAGAACACGCTTTGCCAATTGCCAAGTTTATGGAATTTGATTAAATTTAAATATATATGCCAAATTTATTAGAATTTTTATGCTGGTTAGTGGTTAGTTCCTGCATTTACTAATGATGATTTAAAAAAATATATATTCACTCAGGTATCTGTGTAATGTTATTCATTCATTAAAAATAAGGTTAGGTTATTAAGTTGAAGTTATGTATTAGTTGTTCCGGTTTTACGTCACGGACTCCCTTTTCTACCAAGGGCTAGGACGGTTCCCTCCTTGCAAAGGACTTGTTTTGGCAGATGTAATCATTACCCTGAGTGCATACCCTTGCTAACCTCAGACCGTGATTGGGCGCGAACCCTCGACCTGACGATTCAAAGTCGCGGACGCTACCGCTTGAGCCACGGTGACTTTATTTTTATCTATAAGAATAGCAGTGCCACCATAGTGTGATTCCAACCTCTTAACATTTAGTTTGTCTTTCATTTTGGCTCTTCGGTAGCTTCTGGTCCCTGTTTCGCTCATGTCCCGGGATTGGATTAGCTCTCACTGTCTCTTGTTACTGATTAAATTGGGCAGTTAATCGGTGGTTGGTCTACAGTAGTCTCCGTGGCAAAATGGTAGCGTCTGCGACTATGAGCGCGGCAGGTCGAGGGTTCACGCCCCGTCACGGACTGAGGTTAGTAAGGGCATACACTCAGGGTAACGATTACATCTGCCAAAACAAGTCCTTCGTAAGAAGGCAACCGTCCTAGCCCTTACTATAAAAGGGAGTTCGTGACGTAAAACCGAATCCAACCGGTGGTTGGTCTACCTGCTTAGGTAGTCTTTTCCTGGGGATCACTGGGTCCACGAATTTGGAGAGGGGGTCTATACCCCGGCTATATGGTAGGCATATAGTCGGGCTCAGTGCTATCACAGTCTCTTGCCTTTGCCTTTCAATGGAAACCATTAAACCCAATCTGGCCAAGCCAAGCTATTCTAATCTGATCTAAATAGATTAGGTTAGGTTAGATTAAGGCCCGATTTCTTAAACAATGTAATCTTAGGATACCATATTGTTAGTTAGCTAGACACACACAAATGGATTTCATAAATGCATCTGACGCGGTTCTGTGTATGGCTAGGATCCCCCATGGGGGATCCTAGCCATACACAGAACTGTGTCAGATGCGTTTATGAAATCCATTTGTGTGTGTCTAGCTAACTAACAATATGGTATCCTAGGTTTACACTGTTTAAGAAATCGGGCAAATGTTATGGTTTAAGCTAATGAAAGATAATTTAAAGTATAAAAGATATTCATCACACTACCTAATGTGATCTAACTAAATTAAGTTAGTTTAGTAGTTAAGTTAGAATTTACACCAATGAAACTTAAACTAAATATTGAGAAGGAAGCATCGCCCTCCAGCGGAGACAGGACAGTTTTTTTTTTTTTTTAACAGATAAATGAAGACTACTGAAAACAAACCATCTTTCTCTGTTACCTTTTGAGTCAATTAATTTGCCTCCCGTTGTTAGTTTCTCTTGAGATTTTATGACCCAAACTTTTACAAATGCTGAAACTTAATCTTGTTTGTGGGCGAAAGCTTTTAAGAAGTTTGAAAATAATACACAAGGAAGGTGTTAGAGCGTCCTCTGCCTCCCGTAATCTCTCTCTCTCTCTCTCTCTCTCTCTCTCTCTCTCTCTCTCTCTCTCTCTCTCTCTCTCTCTCTCTCTCTCCTCACACACACACACACACTTTGCTTTTTTTTCACCTTAAAAAAGGACAGGTTCTTTAGTAGTCACCGTGGCTCAAACGGTAGCGTCCGCGACTCTGAGGCTTCAGGTCGAGGGTTCGCGTCCCTTCGCGGTCTGAGGTTAGCAAGGGCATGCACTCTGGGTAACGATTACATCTGCCAAAACAAGTCCTTCGCAAGAAGGCAACCGTCCTAGCCCTTGGTTGAAAAGGGAGTCCGTGACGTAAAACCGGAACAAAAAGGGACAGGCTCTTTCCAGGGGTGGAAGAGTTGGGCGTCCTCTTCCTCCCATAGTTCATTCTTTCTCTTTTACACTGTATTTTCATCTTCCTTTCTTGAAAATGAATGGGTCATTCCAAGTGAGGAGTTGAGTCTCCTCTGGCTCCTATAGCTCATTCTCTTTTTCTCACATTGCATTCTCTTCTCTCGTTCTTGGAGATTGATGGATTCTACCCAAGTGAGGAATTAAACTTTTTTTTTCTCCCACATTTTATTCTCTCCTACTCTGCCCTTTTTGGTTATTTTACTCGGAAGGGAGACAAGAATGATCTCCGTGTTCCCTAGCATGTCGAAAAAGTCGACATAATGGGGCGGAACGAGAGGATTGGGAAGCCCCCTCCTTTGTATTTGGCTCCCTCGAAGAGTCAAGCCCTCCGCCTGATTACACTGTTTCGGTCCCATCCAGAGAGATTGGAAGAGCCTCCAGCCTTAATCCCTGCATAAGCTCCAACCTTCTGTGTCCACTAATATGGTAAAATTCACTCAATAGTTCATTTCCAGTAGTAGGTTGGCTCATGGCAACAGCCGCCCGTTGCGATACTACAGCTGAAGGTTTTTTTTTTAACTTAAATAGGTCTGTCCAGGACAGTTCGATGTTAAGTCTTCCTTCAGTTGCGGTTCTTTTTCTATTCCTGCAACTACACTGAATATTCTTGGATATTCATTACACCTCTTTTATTATCCCGTCACATCTGACAAGTCATTACACTCTCCGTCTCTGTTTCTCTTTACTTTATGTATTTTTCGTGCCCAGGCCCGACCTGTGTCACAATCATTAAAAAGAAAAAACTAACTTGAGGACTGATTATTCAAGAAAATCTATATTTTTCCATAAGTTCTAGAACATTTTAGCTTTCGATATTATCACAAATCTTACATACTTACCACATAGAAGTTTGAAGGAGGACTTGACGAGGGTACTGTTGAAGCAGACGCAAAGCAACAACTCATTCGAAACAGCTACCCCGTATAAAAAGAGGAGGCAGCTAAGGAGCAGAATAATAAGTTAAATGAATTACTGAATAGAAGTATTATAAAAGTTTTTATTATATACATTTATTTTGAGTGCTCTGGCCTAATTTTCTTCTTTCTCATAATATATACTAAAGGCTCTTTAGTACATCTTTTCTCATGTATATAAGTCCCAAGCATTATTTTCACTGGTAAATTTATTATTATTTTATGCTCAACTTGACCCATTTCCTCCAAGCGTAGTTTTATGGTGTTAAGCTCAGCTTTCATTATATTTATTATTCTCAGACACAATAAGAAAATGTACTAGTATCTAATGACGTGTAGTTACCGTAGCTCAAACGGTAGCGTCCGCGTCTCTGAGGCTTCAGGTCGAGAGTTCGCGCCCCGTCACGGTTTGAGGTTAGCAAGGGCATGCACTCAGGGTAATTATTACATCTGCCATAACAAGTCCATCGCAAGAAGGCAACCGTGCTAGCCCTTGGTAGATAAGGGAGTCCGTGACGTAAAACCGGAACAGTAACTAGTATTTAATGACGGAATATTTTACCATGAATGCGCTTGGCTCTGTTCATTTGTCTGATAGGTTAACCTTCTTCTCTCGAGAGTATTCAAGACTTGGGGTATAGAGTACATCATCCCTCGTGTCTATAAAACCCAAACATTTACCTCTACGCAGTAGATATATAAATGAGTTATGTAATATCTTGTCTTGAGGAGTGCGTGACTTGATACATCTGTCACTTAGATTATTCTTCTTCTCCCAAGATTATTCCAAGACTGGAGGTTCAAGAGCCTAATACAGCTTCCCTCTCTGTGATAACTCCCGAAGACTTACCCTTAGAAAGGTATATTATTATTTAACGATGCGATATTTTCCCTTGATTGCGCGTGGTTAGTTTCCTCTGTCTCGTAGATTTGTTTTTTGTTTTTCCCCTTCAAGCGTTCCTCACATCCATAACTCCTGAACATTTACTTATAAAAGGATGTAATATTGTTTTATGAGGTACCACATTTCCATGAGAACTCGTGGTTAAGTTCGGCTGTCTCTTAGATTCGCCTTTTTCTTGAAGAATGATTTCTTAAAGCATGTAGTACAGTATTCTTCCTTCTAGGTGGATGAATTATTGTTATATGAAGTTATATTTTACCTCGAGTTTTTGTGGTTTAGTTCATCTGTCTCTTAGGTCTAGGTTTTTGCACAAGTAGAACTTTGGCAATTGGGATTTAAGCTATATTATGAATCTTTTGGCTTGCTTCGAGAAATGAGGTATTGTGTTATTTACAAAGTTCAGATTGTTGCTTACAAGGGGTTTGTCATTGAGTTTGTACACACACACACACACACACACACACACACACACACACACACACACACACACACACACACACACACACACACACACACACACACACACTTTTCGAGGATTAGTTTATGTTTTATTGAAGCGTTCGGACATAGGTTATGGTTTATTTTTTTATTTTGGTTCAAATTTCTTTATAATTTATGGCAAGATTAATATTGATAGATCATATCATATTCAAACAGTAGTTCGTCGTTTCGAAGACCTATCGTCGTTTCAGCGGTGTTTGATTCTAAAGGGGGGTTTACACGGTCAAACGGTTCGTCGAACGCGGTTCGACAGACAAGTGTTTGAAGTGATGTTCGAACGTGTGAACGGGGTATTTGGTTGTCGAACACGGAACGTGTTCGACAACCAAATACCCCGTTTACACGTTCGAACATCACTTCAAACACTTGTCTGTCGAACCGCGTTCGACGAACCGTTTGACCGTGTAAACCCCCCTTAAGTTTGAATATTTTGACGTAAATCTTATGCTACTTATTCAGAAAGAGGTGTTTATCGGAGGTGCTTTTCTTAAGAAAAGGATAATTTTTGTGTGGAGTTTTTCATGATTATTATATTCTCTTTCAATGAGTTTCATTTTATAAGTTCATTTTCTGTGAGGAAGAGGCGATCAAATATTGTAAAATAACGTTTGTGTTTATTAAAAATACTTGGGTTTTAAGGGACTATGCCTCCAGACGACTCTAAAGGGGGGTTTACACGGTCAAACGGTTCGTCGAACCCAGTTCGACAGACAAGTGTTTGAAGTGATGTTCGAACGTGTGAACGGGGTATTTGGTTGTCGAACACGTGAACACGTGTTCGACAATCAAATACCCCGTTCACATGTTCGAACATCACTTCAAACACTTGTCTGTCGAACCGCGTTCGACGAACCGTTTGACCGTGTAAACCCCCATTTACATTACAGTAATTTGATTCTAAATGTCAATAGATTCATTTACCTGACGTCAGCATCCTCTCCTGTAATGTAATAATTATTCAAAGCAATGTCAATATTTTTATACTTTATATATATTCTTTGTATATATATATTGTGATCCCCACTGTATACTTTATTGAATAAAGGTATTTTATCATTATTATTATTATTATTATTATTATTATTATTATTATTATTATTATTATTATTATTATTATTATTATCATTACTTATTTATTATTATTATTATTATTATTATTATTATTATTATTATTATTATTATTATTATTATTATATTATTATTATTATTATTATTATTTATTATTATTATTATTGTTATTATTATTATTATTATTATTATTATTATTATTATTATTATTATTATTATTAATATTATTATTATTATTATTTCCAAATAATCTACCACCCATGTCGGAATTCAATCCAGGACCTGTAAGAACTGAAATCCACAGCTTAGTGCTCTGAGCTGTAGCTCAGAGCACTAAGCTGTGTATTTCAGTTCTACAAGTCACAGATTAGAATCCCGACATGGATGGTAGATTATTTGAGGACATTTAAAAATGAGTAAGGGCATTGCATTTGTTTTATCAACATTATTATTATTATTATTATTATTATTATTATTATTATTATTATTATTATTATTAGTAGTAGTAGTAGTAGTAGTAGTAGTAGTAGTAGTAGTAGTAGTCGCCGTGGCTCAAGCGGTAGCGTCCGCGACTCTGAGGCGTCAGGTCGAGGGTTCGCCCCCCGTCACGGTTTGAGATTAGCAAGGGCATGCACTCGGGGTAACGATTACATCTGCCAAAACAAGTCCTTCGCAAGAAGGCAACCGTCCTAGCCCTTGGTAGAAAAGGGAGTCCGTGACGTAAAACCGGAACAACAACAACAACAACAGTAACAATTAGTGGTAGTAGTAGTAGTAGTAGTAGTAGTTGGATCATACGAAAACAGGCCATTTGTGGGTGTCATTTTTTCTCCCTCTCTTCCTTAGTTATTACAGCAATAACATGTGAATATTTTATTTCTCATCTAACAATGTTGATTATGGAAACTGAGTTAAATGTAACGACGAAATTATATTTTATGAGTTTATGATTACGCCAATACTTTTACACCTGGATAATGAGAGAGAGAGAGAGAGAGAGAGAGAGAGAGAGAGAGAGAGAGAGAGAGAGAGAGAGAGAGAGAGAGAGAGAGAGAGAGAGAGAGAGAGAGATACCATCTCTACAATTAGTTAGTAATGTGAAGACTCCCACTGTTTTATGTGACATTAAGAACTTCAGACCTCTTTAATCCAATTGTTATCTTATCTGCGAAACATTTCCCTTTTTCTATGTAATAAATATCACACTCGACTTCCTAGAGAGAGAGAGAGAGAGAGAGAGAGAGAGAGAGAGAGAGAGAGAGAGAGAGAGAGAGAGAGAGAGAGAGAGAGAGAGAGAGAGAGAGAGAGAGAGAGAGAGAGAGAGAGAGAGAGAGAGAGAGAGAGAGAGAGAGAGAGAGAGAGAGGAGCAACGTTTGAAAAATTATAAGTGGGAGATAGATCGATCGATAGATAGATAGAAGGAGGTAAAACAACATGTGAAGAGAGAGAGAGAGAGAGAGAGAGAGAGAGAGAGAGAGAGAGAGAGAGAGAGAGAGAGAGAGCATTGTTTGAAAAATTAAAAGTGATAGATAGACAGATAGAGGGAGCTAGGGTAGTATTTGAAAATGTAAGAGAGAGAGAGAGAGAGAGTTATCAATAAAAAGGAGTGTTGAAAAAGGTGACTGTTAAGGAGAGAGATTATCATTATCATCATCATCATCATCTTCAGAAGACGGTAGTTTTCTTTGCCAAGTCTATGGCAAATCAGAGAAATAATCTGGCAGACAGAGACGCTTTCGCTAAATGCATCACATAAACAGGGAACTTTGGGCGTAAATTTCATTAGCTTTTACACCGACAAATAGTTTGGTTTCATGAAGACTGCGGATGTCATCTTAAGGTAAAATTCTTAAAGCAAAGATGCATTCTCTAACATTCATAAAGTTATTCTTTGGGTTAAAGCGCTCGAGAGTTACCATTACCTTGAACGCATTTGCTTGGTGGGTAGAGAGAGCATTACCTAACGGGTCGTCGACGAGAACTCATAGTTCTCAAATGCAAATGGCCATAGTGGATGCAAAAGCATTCAGTATAGCCACTCAACTTAGTTGACACGAGTCAGTTCTTGTTGCTGACACCGCTAACCCTCTCATTTCCGAGCAACTCGCGCTCTGTGTGACCATAGCCAAACAGTGCTTCAAACCTGAAGAATAGTTGTATAAATGTTAGAGAATGCAGCTCTGCAAGTCTACTGGGAGGTTAAAAAGGGGTAGAGATTAGAATTAATGTTGAAAGCAGAGGGTGGAGATGGGTTGTTGTACTTAGGGAGTGGGTGACAAAGTAGGAGGAAGGGGGGTGTAAAGTATGGGATTTATAGTTCGGAGGAAAGCGGGCATTCATTAATTCATTAATTGGCTCATTAATGTTCACCTCCTTTTAATTCATCGTTAGACTTTAACGTTCCCTAACCTATATTCAACGGCGAATTTATCCATATTAGAATGAAGGAAGGGAGGGTGTCATTCTCTCCCCGTGCAGGAAATGCATTTCGGGTTGTACATTATTACAATATATAGTGTAATTAGTACTTTTTTGGATCCCTACCAATATAAGCACCTGATGTACCTCAATCCCATGTGATGCACTTGCGTCAAACCCCAATCTCGAATTAGGCACTTCGCAAGGTATTAAGTAATAAAAACTTATTGAATTGTTCGGTGAGGTTCAAGTTTAGTAACCTTACATGTACCTCAGTCTCACATCAATAAAGACCCGGGCGCGAGAAAAAACCAAGACGAAGGAAAAAAAAAAGGTTAGGGACAAGGCAGATATGAGGCAATGTCACACAAAGGAAAACGACAGACAGAAAAAAAACAGTCAAAGTACAGAGGACTCAGAGATATGGTGGACTAGGCCCTGAGTTGACGATAGATCTGCTTTTTGAAGGATGAAAGGTCATAAGAATTAGGAAAGACAGAAGGAGGAAGAGAGTTCCATAGTCTGGAGGTAGATGGGAAGAAGCGGTCACTTTACCTACCAATCCGCTAACTACAAATCTCCACACATTACCTGTGAGATGAGGCCACTTGGCGAGTGCTACGCGGCCTCGGCAGAGGGGGAAGGATGCAACTCGCCAACTCATTAGAGCAGTGATGGAAGTAGTAGCGATGGAAAAGCGAAAGGGAAGATACCTTACGGCGAAGAGAGAGAGAATCCAGATTAGAAGTAAGAGAGGGATCATTAATGAGCCTAACTGCCTTAGATTCAACCCTATCAAGAAGATAAATAAAGGAAGAAGCACCCAAGATGTGTGAGCAGTATTCTAAGCAGCGACGGATAAGACCTCTGTAAATTTTAAGTAACTGCAGAGAGGAAAAGTAATGACGAAATCGAAACAAAACCCCCAATTTTTTAGATGAAGATTTAGAAATTTGGATTATATGATTCCTCCAAGACAAGTTAGAGGCTATATAGATTCCTAATATGTTGATAGAGTTAAGAGGCTAAATTTCATTAGTTTCGAAGACAATAGGGTTATCAGGAGGAGAAGAAGATAAAGAGATAGCCAGAAACTGTGTCTTGGAGGCATTGAATTTAACTAAATTTTGAGTGCCCCACTCAGATACTCTCTGCAAATCGGAGTTAAGAGTAGAAGAAAGAGTGATACGAGATTGATTATGAGTAACAGATGAAGGTTGTGAAGAAAAGGCAGAGGAAAAGTGAAGGGTAGAATCATCAGCAAAGGCATGAAGAAGAGAGGAAGATGGGGATTGTAAAAGATCATTGATGAAGAGAAGGAACAGAGTAGGTGAAAGAACAGAGTCCTGCAGAACACCACTGGTAACAGAGAAAGGGCTAGATGTCGTGCCATCAACAACTACAGATATAAAACGGTCAGTAAGAAAACTGGAAATCAGAGAACAGAAAGAAGGGGTAAAGCCATGGGCAGGGAGTTTGGCCAACAGAGCCTTGTGCCAGACTCTGTCAAAAGCCTTAGAGATATCAAGGGCGACGACAAAGGATTCCCCATAGCTCCTCTGAGAAGATGACCATACATGAGTAAGATAGGACAGGAGATCACCGGTGGATCTTGTCTTGCGGAAGCCGTACTGGTGATCAGAGATAAGTGAGTTAGATTCAAGGCGTTTCAAGAAGTGAGAATTGAGCAAAGTTTCGAAAACTTTAGCAATAGAGGAGGTTAGGGCAATACATCGGTACTTTGAAGGAATAGAGCGGTCACCCTTCTTAGGAACAGGTTGAACTAGAGCATGCTTCCAAGATGACGGATAGATACTGGTTGACAGAATGAGGTGAAAAAGACGGCAAAGCATGGGAGCCAGTTCATCTTCAAACTCCTTAAGGAACTTTGCAGGGATATCATCGGGACCAGATGCCTTGTTCATCTTTAGCGAGCGAAGAACCTTATGAATTTGCATGAAGGAAGGATAAGGGAGGGCATAGGGTTAGAGAGGGGTAAAGATTGAGGGACAGGTGTGCTGGAATCGTTTATAGAAGAGTTGGCAGAAAAATGCAAGCCAAAGAGAGTGGCTTTGTCAGTTGGAGAGCAAGCTATAGAACCTTCAGAATGAATGAGAGGGGGAAAGCTTGAGTTACAGAAGTTTTTGGAGAGGATTCTGGCTAAGGACCAGAAGCATTTGTCAGTGGGAGAGGAGTTAAGGTCATCAACTTTTCTTCTTATAAAGGAAGCCTTAGACCTACGAATCTGAGCAGTACAGCAATTCCTAGCTATAATAAACGTACAGCGAGTTAAATCGGAAGGAGAGGCTTGATAAGATCGGTGAGCCCGATTCCTAGCTTGGATAGCCATTGAGCAGGCACGGTCAAACCAAGGTTTAGGGGGAGAGAAAGTTTTTGTAGAAGAGGGGATGTACGCCTCCATTCCCGCAGTCATGATCTCGGCAACCTTTAGAGCTACCTGATGAAATAAATTAAACTGTTATTGACATGTGTTATTCGAAGAATTTCTCGAAGATCTCTTAATCCCAAGAGAAGAATTTGTTGACCATTTTCCACTTGTATAAGTGGGTAACGGGGATGGACAGGATAAATACTGAGTATATAAGAGGGACAGAGCAGGTAGGAAGGTGTGGGGACGTGGTGAGGAAGCGGAGACTGATACAGCTTGAGCATGTACCGAGGGATGAGGAGTACGTTGGGAGAAACCTGCTGATGATGGAGCTGTCTGGGGGGAAGAAAAGAGGTGAGCATAAGAGGAGATTTATGTATGTGGTGAGGGAGGACATGAGGGTGTGGTGTGACAGAGGAGGATGCAGGGGATAGGGTGATAATATGGAGAAAATTAATCTGCTCTGGCAACAGCTGAAGGAAGAAACCGAAAAATTTGGTGAAAAGAATGTATTCAATTGAAATATCCATATGATTCGTTTTTATGATTGTGACACCAGGACGGGCTAAAAAAACAAAAAACAAATTGCCTTCATTGGGCCTGGGCACGAAGAAAACATAGATGTGAAGGAATAATAAGACATGTGTAACGAATATCCAAGAATATTCGGTATTGATGTAGGCATAGAAAGAGAACCGTAACTGAAGGAAGATTTAACATCGAACTACCCTTAGGTAAATTACTGTTGACAACTCTGTCTGTGAAGAATGGGCCAAAACTCTCTCAGGCCCAAGGGAAGTTTGTTGAACATTTCCCATGTAAAAGGATGTATTTAATAAAAAAAAAAAATCTGTTTGTAATGAATTAAACTGCTTTAAATAACTTTGTATGTAATAGATCACAACAAATTTCTCAAGTGGCTCAGCCGTTGAGAAGCGATAACCGTAAGTGAAAAGAGATAAAGTTTCTTAGGCTTCCATCTTGTACTTTACTAAATTTTATTCACACACACAC